>PVKE010019937.1:0-27976 GCA_004027555.1 Craseonycteris thonglongyai | reverse complement strand
CCCCCCCCCCCCCCCCAGTTCAGCACATGGGTCCTCACAGGCCAGGGCCAGGATTCGATCCTTGGACCCCGGGGGGAGCGCTTAACCCTCGGCGCTATCCCGGCTTCCCCTCTCTCTGTTCTTTTAGATTTATCCATGATGACACACAGAGGTACAATTTTTGTTTTTTTCCTGCTATCCTATTGTCTGAATATATTCCAGTTTGTTTATCTATCGTTCTGCCGATTGTATTGTTGGTGAATGGTTTCCAAGGTGGTTATTAGGAAAGACTGGTCTGAACATCTTGGTTCATGCTTCATGGGCACTTGTCCAGCTTTCTGGATAAGCTCTGTCCCTGGGAATAGAGTCGTGGGGTTTAGGGGATGGTTGGAGGTGTGACTTCACTGAGTTGTGCCGGACTGTTTTCCAGCTGATCTACCAGTTTCTTGATGCTCCCAACACAGTGCGTGAGCATTGCCCTGGTTCAGCCTTCATGCCAGCACTTGTTCAGTTTTTACAATTTGGAAGCCTGCAAAGGTGTGGAAGAGTTGCTTGTACAATTTCCATCCTCCTGATGGCTGATGAAGCCGAGCATGTTTCATGTTCTTGTGAGCCATTTGGTGTCCCCTGTGCTGTGACACGTCTGTCTGCTGTATTGCCTGTTTTTTAGGGACATCTTTTTCCTTTTTAGAATTTTTCCAGTACTCTGGATACTAGTCCTTTATTAGTTAAATATGTCGCAAACATTCTCTCCTAGTTTGCAGTTTATCTTTCAGTCTCCTATAGTGTCTTCATAAACAGAAGTTTTTAATTTTAATGTTGTAGAATTTATCAGTATGTTCCTTTATGGGTATGCTTTTTGTTTCTTGCGTAAGAAGCTTTTTTGATTTGGATGTCGTAAAGATTTCTCATATAGTATCTTCTAAACTTTTTTTCTTTTGTGTTTAGCATCTAAGCCTTTGGTCCACCTGGAACTGATTTTTGTGTATTTTATGAGAAGGGGAACCAGTTTTATTTTTTTCCATATGTATAACCTCATCTCAGCTTCATTTATCAAACAGTCCATCCTTCCGCCACGCTCACTCTGTCACACGTCAGGTTTACATACACGCACGGGTCTGTTTCTGGGTTGTCTCTTCAGTTCCACCAATTTACTTGTCTGTCATGTGCCAGTCCCATGTTTTCTTAATTACTGCAGCTTTTTATCTGAGCATCAGCTTGTCAGGTTCCATGAGAAGCATTCTGATTGGAGTTGCTTTGAATCTATTAATCAGTTTGGGGAGACTAAAACATTTAGTCTCTTTCCAATAATATGGTATGACTTTCTATTTAAGTTTTTCTTTAATGTCTTTCAGTGAAAATTTATATTTCCCATAAAAATTGTGTACATCTTTTGTTAGATTTATTGCTTTATGTTTTATGTTACCATTAGAAATGGTATTTTTTTAAAGAAGCATTTTCAAACTGCATGTTTAAGATATACAGAAATGTAATTCACTTTTTTATATTGATTTTTGTATTCAGCTACCTTGCTGAATTCTATATTAAATATTATGTATAGATTGTCTCCAGTTTTGTCTCCATAGACAATAATAATGCACATAATAGCTGTTTGGTTTCTTCTTTTCTAATCTTTATATACTTTATTTCTTTTTTCTCTTTTCATGTGTCTTAACTGTACTGGTAGACTTCTTACTACCATGTTGAATTTTTATGGTGGTGAGGTACTCCCCTATCTTGTTACCTTCATATCTGCTTTCAACAGCTCACCACTAAATGCGGTGTTTGCTCCAGGCTTGTGTAGGCGGCTTTTATCAAATTAAGGAAGGTTTTCATGATTTTGATCCCAGTGGTCACTGGCTTTTGTGGCATATGCTTGCTTGTTCCCTGAGAGACCCCTGAGAGGCTTTTGTGGCATATGCTTGCTTGTTCCCTGAGAGAAAGTTCCGAAGGACTTTCTCCATTAACCTGGTAATGGAATGAATGCCACGTACAGATTCTAACCTGAGTTAGGCCTTGATTCCTGGGGTAAGCCCATCTTGATTACAATGTTTTCTAAATATGATGCTGAATTTATTTGGGTGTGTGTGTGTGTGTCATGTGCTGTAAGAGAGAAGCAGACAGAGATGGAGGGAGGGAGGGAGGGAGAACGGGCTGGTCCGAGAGCTTGCACCTGTGTCCTTCCTTTCTAGGTTTGTTATCAAGGTGCGCCACTGGGGGTGTTGCCTTTTCTGTTCTCTGAAATAGTTTATGTGAGATTGAATTGATTTCATCCTTGAATCTTCAGTATAATTCACACACAAAAAAACCATCTTGATTTTTTTTCCTGTGAGAAGATTTTTAAACCATTCATTCTCAATTTTCCGTTGGTATAGGACGATTCTGGTTCTGTATTTCCCTTGAGTCAGTGTTGGCAGGCTGTTTCTCTAGAAATTTGCTCATTTCATCTAGAACTTCAAAACCTTCCTGCAGAAACTTGTTCTTATTTCTCCTTTCCTGTTTTCCTCTCTACAGCATCTATATTGTCTTCCACACTCCTATATATTTGTGCTTTCTTTTGTTTCTGTTTTTGTTTTTTTGTTTTGTTTTTTTAAATTTTTTTTTTTTTTTAATTAATTTATTTTTATTTTTGACAGAGAGAGAGAGAGATACAGAGACAGAGAGAGAACTAAACTGGGGGAGCTCCCAGTTCAGCATATGGTTCCGCACGGGCCAGGGCCAGGACTCGATCATATCTTTGCTACTGATTTCTAACTTCATTGCATTTCTATCAGAATGTTCAGATTAATTTTATGCCTAGCATACAGTCTTTTTCTTACATTTTAAAGCTTGAAACAGTGTGTAACCTTTAATTATTAGCTGCTGTGTTTCCAGTGTGTGAAAGCTGTCACTTGGGCTTTGGGCCTTCCCGAGGTGGCGGTTTCAGTTTTTAGATCAACAATGTGATGAAAGTCTCCTGCAGTATATAGGTGATCCTGCCATCTTCTCCCCATGGACCTGGAGTCTGCGTTTACTTTATGTTCCAAGGCATGCTATTTGGTGTTTTGGGTTTGTGGTTGTTAAGAGTCCCTGGCAAAACGCAGTGTTTACTATGCAGTGACCTTCTTTATCACCATCAGTGCTTTTTTGCCTCACAGTCTATGTGGTTTCATCACTTCCCTTCTTCGCCTTTTTGGAGGTTCACAAGATTCGCTGTCTCTTTCCTTTCTCTCTGTGTGTGCTGGTCACTAGAAACATGGTTCTGATTCCCTCTCCAGGTACTTTCTCTGTGTCAGCAACATGCCTTTTCTGTTGGTATTAATCTGCGACAGTTTTTGCCTTCTATAATAATAACTATAATTTTATGGTGCTTTGTAGACATTTTTCTCTTTTCCTTATCAGTCTCAGTTTGTTGAATAAACTGTCAGCCTTTGGTCAAACTGACAGAAAAGCAAACTCGTTCTTGGAACTCCTAAGATACAGTTTGGCCTCAGCCAGGCCCTCAGCATTCTGTCATCTTAAGCCATGGATCACAAAGCCAAATCCTGCTTGTGATTTGAGAAGGTGAGCTCACAAAGTTGTCCTTTGCCATTAGGAAGGTAAAGACACCATAGAGTATCGTGGTTAAGAGCATGGGAGGGAGCCAGGTGGCTGAGGGGTCATTCAGCTGTTCATAAAACAGCATTAGGACAGTTAGATGCACCAGCAGCAGGTACGCATGTGCAGAGGTTGTTAGCAGAGTAAGTCCTCAGTAAGCGGCTTGCGAATAGCAGACCTCCAGTGATAACAAGCTGGCTGAACATGGGCTGCAGTAGCTCTCGGTTCGTAACAGGAATAGCGTGACTTACTGCATGCCGGGCGTCACGCATCTCTCTTCACCTCACGGGTGCCATTTGAATTTGGGTTATGTCCCTGTTTTATTAAAGCCCCAGGTTGCAGATACGGAAACTGAGGCTCAGAGAGATGAGGTAACCCAGGCCTGTTTCTCTTCAAAGCCTGAGCTAATCTTAAGACCTTGCTGTGGCCGGTCACTCCGGTGTCATCTTCCAAGCGTGTGGCTCCCCCACCCCCGTGAGCACCGTGTGCTGTTAGTGATGTTCCAGTTGGTCTCTGTGTTCAGCCTGTAGTCTGGCTGCAGACACCGTAGGCAGGTGGCGGAATCCGAGTCTGCCAGCAACACATTCGTGGAGACACGGGGCTTGCGTGGTGCGCAGGGTTTAGTGCGGGAGGCCTGGTGACCTTGAAGCTGACGATGGGGGGGGTCTGACCGGGCCCAGAGAGAAAGGGGCTCGGCAGGGGCAGGGCTGAGGCTGCCCCCCACCTCCACCCCGTGGGGCAGCCGTCCTGGGTGTGGGCGGGACGCTCCGGCACGCGGTGGGCAGGCTCCTGGGGGCCCACGGGGTGTGCCAGGGAGTTGGCCGGTGGGTCCAAGTCTGCACGGGGTGAAGGCTGCAGGCTCGTGGCCCTGGGACACATGTGGCTCTCATGGGCTTTTCAACACTTTGAATTGGTTGTCAGCCTTAAAATTTGGAAGATTTTATGTAAAAGTCTAGATTTACAGCTGCTTTTGAAGTTCTGGCAGGAAGTTCCGGCCATTACCGGACCCACATGCGCACATGGTGACGCGCGGTGAGAGGGGAGACCAGCTGTCTGCGTGGGGTGTGACCAGTGCTCTGCCCCCGCCCGCCGCGTGCGTGACCGTGGGCAGGTCACACCCCCTCCCCAGTTCCACCCGCGTGGCTGTGAGCGCGCGTGCGTGACCGTGACCCCGTCACGCCCCCTCCCCCAGTTCCACCCGCGTGGCTGTGAGCGCGCGTGCGTGACCATGACCCCGTCACGTCCCCTCCCCCAGTTCCACCCGCGTGGCTGTGAGCGCGCGTGCGTGACCGTGGGCGGGTCACGTCCCCTCCCCCAGTTCCACCCGCGTGGCTGTGAGCGCGCGTGCGTGACCGTGGGCGGGTCACGCCCCCTCCCCAGTTCCACCCGCGTGGCTGAGCTCCGCGTGCGTGACCGTGGGCGAGTCACGCCCCCTCCCCAGTTCCACCCGCGTGGCTGAGCTCCGCGTGCGTGACCGCGGCCCAGGGGACAAGGGCTGCCGGCCGGTCACGCCCCGCGGCCCTGAGCGCAGGAGCAGCCGGTGCCCGGTGAGCGCGGTGCCCGGTGAGCGCGGTGCCCGGTGAGCGCGGGCTCGGCCTGCGGGCTCGGCCCCGGGAAACGAAGCGGCGCGGAGGCGGCTCCTCCGCGATGGGCGCCGTTGTCCCCCCGGCGGGCTCCGGCTCCCGGGCTCCGGCTCCGGAAGCTCCCGTGGGGCCGCCTGTGCTGGACGGGGAGGCGCCGGTGACGGCCGCCCACGCGCCTCTCGCGGAGCCGCGGGGAAAGCCCTTCTCGGGGGCCGGGCAGCTCGGGGCCCCGGCGCCCCTCGTCCTCGTGGGAGCAGGTTCTGTGCGCGGGGCTTGGCCCTCCTGCCGTCTCCCCGGTGCAAACTCAGTCCTGGGGGCTCCCGTTCCGCCAGGTGCTCCTCTGAGCCGCGATTTCATTCTTATTTCTAGTGATCAGCTTTTCTCACAGGCAGGAATTTGGGTCTGATTTGAACATTTTGGCAACTCGTCAGCTCTAATCATAGACGAGGCTTTGCTTGCACATCTTGATGACAAAGTGAACGTAGGATTTTGTCCAGCAAAGCACTTGATTCCTAAATTTTGAGTCACAGTAGTGACTTAAGATACAGAACTGAAGTTCCCATCTTGACAAAACTGCTAGGAGACTTAATTTGCATAAATGTTTTATCGAGGATCGGGTCCCACAACACAGGGAAGATTCTGTACTGGTTCTGCTGGCAAGCACGATCTTCCATATCTTGTTCCGCGTTGTTAATTAACGCTCCAGTCACGCGGAGTGTCCCTGTCTCGTGAGCCAGTGCACAGTGGGTCTGCCCGAGGAAGCACCGGCTTCCCTGGGACTGTCTGGCAGTAGGCAGGTGGCTGCTCTGAGTCTGGGTGGGATGTGGAGAGGCCTCCGTCCCCACTGGGCTTGATGTGGCCGAGGTCGCGACCAGATGGGCTCATGCTCACGAGAGCAGTCAGAAGCCCTCCTGTCTGATGGCAGTTTGGGGTGTTAGGATATGAGGACTCAGCACTGCCTAGGCCTGTGGTCTTAGCTGTGTCTAGGCCTCCTCTTGATCATGGAAAATTAGGGCTTTAGATTAGGTCTGTGTGATCTAATTTTGTATTCATTAGCTACACGAGGCTATGTTAACTTAATTTATGGAAATTAGAATTTAAGATTCCAGTTATCAGTCATGCTGGTGACATTTCAAGCACACAGTAGGTGCGGACGGCTAGTGGCTACCGTATTGGATCACACAGATACAGAGCGTGTCCGTCATTGTATAAAGCTCTCCTGGACAACCCTGACTGCCTCACCTCTGTCAGGTTCCCAGCCGGGCAGCACAGCAGGCGAGGGGCCAGTGGGTGAGGAAAGCTGCATCTGCACTTACAGCCACTCCCCATCGCTCGAATTTACCACCTGAGCTCCTCCTCCTGTCAGATCAGCTTCGGCATTAGATGAGTCATGTAATTATTTCATTATATATTACAATGTAATAATAGAAATAAAGTACACAATAAATGTAGTGCGCTTGAGCCATCCTGAAACCACCCCCGGCCCCCCCCCTCCCCCCGGTCCATGGAGAAATTGTCTTCTTCCACTAACAAAGCGTCCTTTATGCCCGAAAGTTTGGGGACCACTGGTCTGCTGGTTTTTCCCAGTATGAGATGGTGTAGACTTCAACACAGTGGCTTGCTTGGTCCTTAAAGGAAAATGAACTGTGTTTTTAACTCCAACCCCCACTGGCCAGCCCTCCCAGGGACTCGGATGTGCAGAAATCTTTCTCTGGGCTCCCTGGTTGGCTGAGCATGACACCTGCCTGTGGCATCTCTATGAACAGTTTCTTAGAAGAAATAAGTCAATTGTAGAATGATATGTTCTGGAGCCCTCATATAGTTTTGTTTAGTTCATATTCATAATGTCAAATTCTGCCAAGCTGGAATTTTTCTCCTATTAAATCTCTGGGTCTTCCTTCTCAGCAACAGGTAACCCATGAATGTGGAGGAAGCATTGGTTGGGAGTCAGGCCCAGGTGGGTGCAGGTGTGAGAAGTGGTGGGTTTGGCATGGATGCGTCATATAGAGATGAGCAGTAGCTACCTGGGCTTTGGCATCGGTGCCTCTTAGGAGCGGGAGCCGGGGTGGGTGTGACTGCTGTATGAGGGTCAACAGACTGGAGGTTGGAGCTGGGAGGCGATAAAGCAGGTCGGAAGAAAAGCAAGAATGAAGCTTGGCCCACAGCTCAGGCTATTCAGATACACTCAGTCCCTGCATCGCATTCAGGGAGCCTTCCTGAAACACTCCTAAAACGTTGCACGCACGCCCCTTGCACTCGCAGGCCCCCTTTTCAGCTCTGTTTTTCTGGGGCACTTACACTGTCTAGCACATTCTGTGTGTACTTGGTCTTTGTTGCCTGTCTTTCCCCACTCAGGAGTGTGAGCGCCATGTGCACAGGATGCTTGTCTGTTTTGCTCAGGGCTTGGGCACATGGCACTTACCGTGCATAGTCCCTGAATGGGTGCAGATCACGGTGAGGCTGGAGGTGCCGCTACTTGCAGGGCTCGTGGCATCGGTGGATGCCAGGAAGTGATGGGTGCAGGTCCGGGAGGTGGGGTGGGGTGGGGTGGGGCAGGGCTGTGCCCAGCAGAGGGTTCAGGGAGGTGTCTGCGCCCAGGACTGGGAGTGGTCCCGTTGGGAGTGGGAGATGGCACCAGCATGCAGCTCACCTGGCTTTGCAGTTGGGTCGAGAGGTGAACTGCTTCTGAGAATGTGCTTCAGGGCCCAGCTGGCCTAGAAAGACTGTCATGGACAGAACTCTTGAGTCAAGAGGACATCAGTTGAGGGCTTCGTGCACCTTGCTCCCTGGATGCAGGTGATGCAGGCTAAAGGTTCACGTTCGTGCTCTGGGGTGTTAGCTGATAGATGCTACAATAGTCCCTGTTTAGAATTACCTTCCTTAAATACAAAACAAGCATAGCAATTGGAATTTTGAAACTGCTAGGTCCAAGGGTTTCACATAGGGCACTGCTGACCTGATGTAGTATACAGGGATTTTTTGTATATATTATATTTTATTTGAGGAAATTGATAATTTATTTAGAAGTGAATCAGCCAGAGGCATAAATGGTTAGGGTCTGGCTGATGAGAGGAAATTAAGTGACATAATCTGATGGCATTAACTCCTGAGAGGACAGCATTCGGGAAGTTTGAAGCATGCTGAGAATAGCTTTTTTTGTGACTTGGAAAATTATTGCACAATGAAAAGGGTTGATTAATGACTTTATCATAAATAAGAAAAATACTTGAGTCTTTATTATATGTACACATGCATGTGTCAGTAGATACATGGATGGATTTTTTTAGAAAAGAAATCCCCTGAATTTCAGGATTTATTTGAAAAGTGTAACTGACCCTAATCCAAATCAACTATCTTTACATGGATAAATGTGTTGGTAAAACATACACTTCTGTTTAAAAAAATCAAAGGTCAAAGTCAAAGCAAAAGAATTTCAAGTGACTGAGATCAATGAAAAACAATTTTTCCATCTGGTTTTCTTATGGTGATGGTGGGATGATGATGGTGGTGGTGATGGTGGTGGTGATGATGGTGGTGGGATGATGGTGGTGGGATGATGATGGTGGTGGTGATGATGATGGTGGGATGATGATGGTGGTGGTGATGATGATGATGGTGGGATGATGATGGTGGTGGTGATGATGGTGGGATGATAATGGTGGTGATGATGATGGTGGGATGATGATGGTGGTGGTGGTGATGGTGGTGATAATGATGGTGATTATTATGGTGACGGTGCTGGTATTGGTGATAAAGATGGTGATGATGGTGGTGGTGATGATGGTGATGATGATGATGATGATAGTGATAATGGTGGTGGTGGTGATGATGGTGATGGTGCTGGTGGTGGTGATATGATGATGATGATGATGGTGATGGTTGTGGTGATAGTGATGATGAAGCACCTAGAAACTGGATTTATTTTTCTTCCCCCCAAGGGGAAAGGTTTCTTTTTGGTTACTGTATAAATTTTAATTGGAATTGCAAATGTAGAATAGGGTCTTATAAACCTTTATGCTCGTTTTTTAAAAAACGATTTGTTTCGAGAAAGCGAGCTATATTCTACTGTGCATAAATTATTCATATATAAAATTGCTCACTGAGTAAAGTAGTCATGCAAGTGGTATAGACTCCTGATGACTCTCAGGGTTTTGATAGGGAAGCTGAAGTATTAGAGGCATAGAAGCAGTATTAAAAAGGAAGATAATAAGAATTTTTATTTTATACTTAGTTCAGAGGGTACCACGGTTGATGTGTAGAGCAGGTGCGCTGGCGGCGTGATGCCTTTCGGCGATGTGTCAGGACTGACGGCAGCCGGGCACTGCGCTGGGGGATGGCACGTGGCCTCGGGGCGTGCTCTGGGCATGCGCCGTGCGTGCGGGACGGCGCGTGGCCTCGGGGCGTGCTCTGGGCATGCGCCGTGGTGCTGTGTCTTCGGTGGGACAGAGCAGTGTGACGTGAGGCGGTGGTGTCAGAAGTGTGACCGTTTGCCCAGAGGACACAGAGCTGTCCCTGTGGACCTGTGTGTTCTCAGGACCTTTTCCAGGAAAAGTGCTGAGAAGCTGGGATGTCTTGCCCAGCACTCGCGCTTGTTGGCTTTTATTTAAGCTCATCTTTGTTGAAGTGCGCCCCGAATCTCAGCGTACAGAGGGTGACGTCTGATAAGGTCGCTCCCCAGCAAGTGCCACTGGACCGAGAACTGGGCCTTAAGGCGCCCAGAGCCCCTGAGCGCTACCTGTGAGTGCTGCATGTGAGCGCCGCGTGTGAGTGCCGCGTGTGAGCACTGCGTGTGAGCGCTGCGTGTGAGCGCCGCGTGTGAGCACTGCGTGTGAGCACTGCGTGTGAGCGCCGCGTGTGAGCACTGCGTGTGAGCATTCAGATCCCCTGTAAACGGTCTGCAATTCTGTTCAAGGTCTTTCTAATCACTGTTTGACCCTGAAACCTGGCCTCTGGTTGATGGTGTGAACGGCCCTCCGTTATGACCGTCCCGGCTTTGCCCAGAGCCGCAGGAAGTGGCCTCAGCCGGCGGGGTCGCGGGGGCTGCCGCTGTCACGCGGGCCCCGCGCCTGCGCAGTGGACGAGGCCGCAGCCCAGGGCGGAGCGCGGGCTCCCCGGAGGCGCGCTCGGGCGTCACGTGGCCCACGCCGGGCGCGCGCGACCACCCGGGGGGGGCGCCTGGGGGCGGCACTCGCGCAGGCGCAGTGGCGCGGGGCCTGGCGCATGCTCGGTAGGCTCAAGATGGCGGCGTGCGCGTTGCCGCCCCCGGAAGGTCGTGAGCGCGCGCCTGGTGCGGGGTCACCTGCCTCCTGGAGCTCGTGGTCCCCGTCCCGGCACAGCCCCGAGCAGGTGGCCTCTGGCCCCGTGTGACCGTCCTCACGGGGGGGCGTGTGGAGGAACGCGCACGCGCAGAACCCGGTCCGGCTGCTGCGTCGGACCCGGCACCGTGGTCGTGGGTCCGGGTCTCCGGACCCGGCGGGAATGTGTGTCGTGGCCGCGCGGTTGCTGTTCGTGGCCGAGCCCCCCGCGCACCCACAGGGAAGCGGGTGCGGGGCGGCCGCGTGGCCCGAGCGCGCGGCCTAGACAGCTGACCTCGCAGTATTTTCTGTATTAAATTAGTAGCTTCTTGTTCACAGGGGTCGATTGTTTTTATTCATGACTGAGCTGGAGATGGAATAACGGCAGACACCTCTGTGTTCGTGTGTGTGTCCGATTATCAGCTCTTTCCACGGCACATGTTACTATCAGCACTTTCCACGGCACACGGCACATGTTACTATCAGCACTTTCCACGGCACACGGCACATGGTACTATCAGCACATAACCACGGCAGCGTTCAGAGAGGAGGGTCCCTGCGTCTCAAGCGCCGCCGTGCAGGTCGGGCGGCAGCTTTGACGCGCGGAGCTGGTTCTTTTCAGGGGAAACGGACCCTGATTATGTCATTTCCATCCGTCCGCTTTAAGAAGGACGTTGGTGTGCGCCTGGGCTTGTGTGCGCGTGCCCGTGTGCACGCGTGCACGTGCCCCGTGTGCACATGTGACTGCGCGTTTCCGTGTGCACATGTGCCCGTGTGTGCGTGCACATTGCCCCGTATGCCCGTGTGCGCGTGCACATTGCCCCGTGTGCACATGTGCCCGTGTGCGCGTGCACGTGCCCCGTGTGCACATGTGCCCGTGTGCGCGTGCACGTGCCCCGTGTGCACATGTGCCCACGTGCACGTGCCCCGTGTGCACGCGTGACTGCGTGTTTCCGTGTGCACATATGCCCGTGTGCACATGTGCGTGTGCCCGTGTGCACGTTTCCGTGGAAACGGAAAGGCCGCGGCAGCGTGTTCCATCCTCCGGGCCGAACCGCGGCCCAGCGCCCCCCTGCTGTCCGGCGCTGCCTCCTCCGTCGCGGGCTCCGGGCTCCGGGCTCCGGTGCCGGCGCGTCACGCCCGGCGGCCGACAGGTTTGCGCAGCGGAAATGAAACCTAGTCGGTTACTACGAGATTTATAGTAGACCTGCTATTGCAGGAAGTGGTGAAAAGTTGATTGATAGTTTAAGACAAAACTCTACAGCAAGAAACAGGATGTATGCTTTCTATTTATACCCACTTTTCTTTTTCCTACATTTCAGGGCTCCTTTTGTACATTGTTTTGGCTGTTTCATAAGGCCATGGATCCTTATTTTTTTCTCCCTAAACTCAGTCAGTGAGTATAAAATAATTAAGGAGATTTATATAAGCCCAGCCATGGTACAGGCGTGCACTTTCAGCTCATACTCTTTCATGGTAGTTGTATTTACTGTAACTTGTCATAAAGCAGTTTTTAATTAAAATTTGTTTCTAAAGGAGATATGTCACATATACAAAGAAAAAGAACATGTGTTTTCTTAAGTTACATGGTAAGATTACATTTCCAAAAACTTTTTAAGAAAAACCTGTTTGGAGTATGATTTCATTGTCATATCTCTTTTAAATGCTGAATATCTTTAATCTGTAATAAGTAAATACATTTTTAACAGGTAGGTATTCACTTAGATATAAAATATATACTGTAAGTACAGCTGGTCACTCAGCATATGTGTTCATTGAGATATATCAGAATGTACGTGGTTTTTGTAAGCTATGTGGTTAACTACTAATATCATTTGACAAGGTTTTTGACATGAACTGCCCTGGTCTGAGTGTGACAGTGAAAAACCACTAACTGCATTAAATGAGGTGCTTTCTGAAATGGAAAGGCCATTACAGAGCGGGCTCTAGAATTTACAAGGAGTAGCAGACCTAGGACCAACTCTAATTGTACCAGCAGTTGAAAGAACAAAAAGGCTACTACCTCATAATTTAGTTTTTTTCTAGAAGAAATAATTAAAAAAAAAATTTTATGAACAGTGATTGTTAAGTTATATGGTTAAAATCGGCGAATAGAAACAAGCCCAACTCTCATTCCTCAGACTATTAGGTCACATTCTACACCAGTGATATTTTGAAAATTTTAATCACTTTTTATTCTAGCATTCTTTGGGGGGAAAGTTCAGAATGCTTCTTCTATTAATATAAACTTAATGTTTCTATCAGATCCTTAATACGAATTTAGGAAACTAGCCAGCTTGAGATAATAAAAAAGGATCATAAGAAAGAGAGATAAGAAATAGGGATGAGTCAGCATGGTGAAGACTCAGAAGTGAACATACAATTCATTTTTTTACCTATCTTATATAAATGGGTCATTTGAAACAGTGTAGTGCTAAAAGTGAGAAACAGGCTCTTCCCTGAAGGACAAAAGTTCCTGTTGGGTCATGTGGCTCATTTGTGCCACATTTCTACCTGGTAGAGTTGACACTTTTGTTCCCATATGCAGGGTGTGTGCTCTGAAAAGAGCCCCAGTCACAGGTGAGGAAATTCCAAATGTACACTGTTACAAGTGACAGATACAACATTTTAATAGTAAACTATCAGAGATCAAAACCATTGTAACTGGAGTTGACATATCTACTGCAGTATTCACTAATGGCCATCAGAATGATTCGTTATGTTCCTCCCGCTGTAAACCTCTGTCGTTGAAGGCCACACGTGACATGCGGGAGCTGTCCTCGCGGCTCTGGGCTCTGGAGAGTTCCGGGCCTTGTGGAAGTCGCAGCTGCTCGTTTGGAAGATGTGGGCTGGAGCCCAGAGTGGGAAGGAGTGAGGAGTGTGGCCTTGTCAGGCCTGTGGGGAAGTGGGAGGAGCGCGCCACCCCCATCAGCTGGTGTCCCGCCCGCCCCCCGGCTTGTCTCATCTGGAGTGTGGATGGAGGTGACGCTGACTCCAGTTGTGCTGAGGAGCAAGAGCAGTGACGCTTTTGGCCGTCATTCTTCGTGTACTGTTGGAAGTGTTTGTCATGGCCATTGAAGGCCTTTATTTAAAACTTTATTTCAAATACTGTAACTTAACAAGAAGCAAGTTCATTGCTCTTTATGCCTTAGAGCTGAGTGTCACTGCACGAGAGAACCCCCTTCAGGGAGAGCTGGTCCCTGAGCCCGCTGCCTGGGGCAGAGCCAGCTCTGACACATGGCAGACGTCAGCTACAGCCCTCTGGAACGTTCCTGTAAATGATACTGTAACCACCTTACTCCATAACCCTGCTTTTGAAGGTGTCACAAACTGACCAGAGTTCATCGGTTGATAGCCCTTCAGTGAATCAGTAACTGACCCCAGCCAACCTCGGCTCAGCTCTCTGTCCGCAGCCACCTGTGCTTTGCTGAGCTTTGTGGGCTTCAGCACTGAGACCCAGGGGCTCCTCGCTTCAGAGGAAGCTGCCCACCCATGACGGCTGCTGCCCTGTGCCGTTCTCCCCACGGTGCCTCCGCTCCTGGGGACACTGACCGGGGCCTGATGTCACCTGTGGAGGGGCCGGGGCTCTGGTGGTTACACTGAATGTTGTGAGGCAGAGGGTCCTGCAGGCACGTGGATGAAAATGACCCCCTCGGTCCCGCAGTTCCTTCACAGCGTCCATCCCGTCAGCCCCGCAAAAGGGGCCTCAGCCCTGGGGTTGGGGCACCCCTCTTCTGCCCCGTGCGTCTGAAAGCACTGCGGGTCCTGCGGTCACTCGTCTTGGAAGTCGGGGGAGGGCAGGAGCGAGTGGCCTCTCCCTCTGGCTGCTTTGCCTCGGTTGTCCCCTCAGGCGCTCGTCTGGAGCCACAGGACATAGTGTTTGGAGAACTGCGATTCGAGTGCTTCACGTTGTTTCTTTCAAAAACAATGCCAAACACCTACATCCTTCCAAGTTGACGGAAAAGTTTATTTATTCACTGAAGCTCAATGTTACACATTTAGAAAAATACCCTCTGAAATAACATGAAATGGTTTTCTGATAAAAATAAAAAGCACTCTATGTTGCTCTCTAACATGGCTTAATTTTTCTTTTTTGTACACTTAAGACTTTGAATAGGTATTATGTTCACACAGGTTTAAAAATAAACAGTATATCTGGGTTACGCATGGAGTGCTTTATTCCTTCTGCAGCTGTGGACTGACCCTTCCTATGGCTCTGCCATAATCATTCATGCTGATGGACATTTGATTGTTTCCCATTTCTGAGTATTAAAAACTATCGTAGTAAAAAAAATAAAAAGAAACCAGAAAACCCTGGGCCCATGCCAGGTAGCATATGTGTTTAATTTTCCAGATGAGGTATGGCTGGGTCAAGGGTATGTGCATTTTCAGGTTTGGAAGTTATTCCCAGCACCCCTTCCTGCGGGGCTGTATCTGTTTAATCTCCTGCCACCCGAGTACGCAAGGCGCGCTCCCCACGGCCTCCCCACCACTGCTGTCACGTGTGTGGGTTTTTGCCAGTGTGATAAACAAACAACACATCTCAGTGTGACTTCAGTTTGTAGTTCTCGCTTTTGACCGAGGTTGAGTATCTTTTCATATATTTAACAGGCGTTTGTATTTCCTTTTGTGTGAGTTGTATGCTCGTGTCCTTGGCTCATGTTTCTGAAAGTTTGTTATGTCCCTTTTTAAGCACTTTGTTAAAGAAGTTAAGTCTTGCTCTGCGATAGCAATTACAGGCATTTTTCTCAATTTTGCTTTAGCCTGTTGATTACTTGTGATGGATTTTTTGCCCTACAGAAGATGTTTTCCACAGTTGAATTTATTGATCTTTTCTTTTACGACTTTGGTGTTCTGAGGCCCTTATTCTAGGGTCATGAGGGAAGCCTGTGCTTCCTTGTGATGCTGGACTAGTATCCTTTCATACATTTTTTTAAAGATATATTTTATTGTTTTTTTGGGGGGGGGGCAGAGCAGTCGCCATAGTTGTACATCATTAGTTGTGACACGGTTTCATTCCACAGGTGGACGTGGGGCCACGTGGGGTGGGAACCAAGCCGGGGGCCTCCCGCATGGGAGGTGAGAACCCCCATTGCCATCGCAGTGGTGACCGGCTGCGCTGCAGGTCAGCACGTGGGTCTGCACGGGCCGGGCTGGGACTCGAACCCCAGACCTGGGGTTGCAAGGCAGGCGCTCAGCCTGTTGCGCTGTGCGGGCCTCCCTGGTTTTACATGTTTCCTTTCATCTGTTCTGGGCTTTGTTCTGGTGTCTCGTGGGAAGCATGGCTCCCCCTTGGTTTCCTTATTTCCTTGTGTCGCCTGTTGTCCCCAGGCCAGTTAGTGAACAGTCCTGACATTTCTTGTTAAAATGGTTTTCCAGGTCCAGAAAGTTGGCAGCCCTCGCGGGCGCCCTGGAGGCAGAGTCCCTGACGAAAGCGCAGCTGGGGCTGGAGCTGGAGGAGCTGGAAGCGGCGGCGCGGCTGGTGCGGGAGGAGGACGCAGCGCTCGGGGCGGACCCGCCTCCCTCAGACCCGGACCCGGACCTGGACCCGCACTTGGACCCGGACCCGGACTCGGACTCGGACCCGGACTCACACTCGGACTCGCACTCGGACTCTGGCTCCGACAGCACCTCTGAGCCTGAGGACCCCGCGGGCCCAGGGCCGGAGGAGCCCCGGGAGGCCGGCGGTGCCGGTGCTGGTGCCAGGCGCGGCCCCTGCCCGGGGAGGAGCGGGGACCCGGCGCCCTGCGGGGCTGCTGCCCGCATCGAGGAGCTGGGGGAGCAGCTGATGGCGCTTCAGGTTTCCCTGCCGGGGACGCGGGACGAGCCTGACCCGCTCCGCTCCTGACCGGGACCCAGGGCGGCCCCGGGGCCGGTGCCCCGCATGCCGTGCAGCCGCCGTGGCCTTCCAGCGGGTCCCGCCCCGAGTGGGGTCCCTGCAGATGGGACGCGTCCCGCCCGCACCGAACGCAGAGACTCGCCTGCAGCCGCCCCGCGTGTCCACGTCCCTGCGTGTCCGTGTCCGCGCCCCCGCGTGTCCGCGCCCGCACGCCCGTTACCCGCCGTCCGCGCGGTTCCCCGGGCGGTGCTGTGCTGTCACCAAACATTACTTCGCATTCCCTAGAATTTAGTGTTGACGTATAACGTACGCTTTTTAAAATCTGGCTCATTTAGTGTAATTACTTTGAGATGAATTGAAAGGACATGGACAAGAGCGTCGCTGTTGTGCTTTTCATGCCTGAGCAGTAAGTACTTCGGTGGGGAGGCTGCTCCATTCAGCTGCCGGTGAGCACGCGGGCGTCGGGCTGCTGCAGATAGAGCTGCTGTGAGCCACTGTGTGCGAGGTCCTGTGAGCAGCTGTGCTTCTCCAGGTAAATGCCCAGGACGAGTGACGGACACTGTGATCCATGTGTGATGAACAGCTTAATAAACTGCCCAGCTTTTCCAACGTGGCTGCACCGTTTACATTCCCACCAACGTCGTGTATGAGAGTTCTAGTTCTTTAACGTTCTTGTCATCCTGGGTCTGGTCAGTTTTTAAACTTTTTTTCCATTTTAATAGATTCTCTCTCTGTGTTTAACATTTGGCACATTAATTAGGCCGTGTCTCGTGGGCCTGTTTGGATTCATCGTGGTCGGGACCCCTGTGCTTCCTGGGCTTTTCTGTTGTTTCCTGCACCAGGTCAGGGAAGTTCTCCATCATGATCTCAAGCAGGTTTTCAATTCCTTGCTCTCTGTCTCTTCTCCTCCCCCTGCGAGGTGAAGGTTGGAATGCTCGATGTTGACCCAGAGGCCCCCTAAACTATCATTTAAGTTTTTCTTCGTTTTGCTGTTCTAATTGGGTCTTTTCCGCTACCTTATCTTCCAAATTGCTGATTTGACCCTCTCCTTCACCTAGTCTGCTGGGGATTGCTTCTCATTCTTCATTTCAGTGACTGCATTCTTTATTGCTGATTTTTTTTTTTTTAATGTTTTCTGCCTTCATTTTCGTGTTTCCTGTCTTTGTTAGTTTTCACTGAGTTCATCTGTTCTTTCCCTAAGTTCACTGAGAGAATTCTTATAAATCAGTATTTGGAACTCTGCATATGTTAGATTGCTTGTTTCCATTTTGTTTGTTTTTCTGGAGCTTTGTTCTGTCCTTGTATTTAGGAGATGTTTCTTTGTTTCCCCATTTTAGCCACCTCCCTGCATCTGTTTCTGTGTACGAGGTAGAGCTGCTATGCCTTCCTCGGAGTCTTAGCAGCATGGCTGTGTGCGGTAGGTGTCCTGTGGGGCCCGGTGGGGCATTCTCCCTTGGCCACCTACGCCAGATGCTCCGGGTGTGTCCTTTGTGTGTGTGGGTGCCCTCCTGTCAGAGTTGAGTGTTGGATGCTGTTTGCACATCAGTAGGAGGAATTGACCCTCAGGCTGACTGGTTGTGAGCACAGTAGAGGAGCGTGTTCAGGGGCTGACCCTGTGGAACAGGATTCACTTTAGCAGGGGCTCTGGTGCCTGCCCAGTATGCTTTCTGGGTGTGGTGTTTGTGGAGGTGTTTGGGGTGCTTTGGTGGGATCTGAAGCTGGATACCCAGTGTGTTGGTTTGGGGGCTCTTAGAATGGGCTGTGGTGAAGGCCAAGGGTAGCTGCTGCTTATGTCCTACCTGGGACCCAATGGATATGAGCCGCAGAGTGATCTGCAGATGGTTGCTACTAGTGCCAGGCCTACGGCTGCTTAGCAAGAGATGTGGGACATGCTGAAGCCAGATGTTTGTGGTTTGTGGACCTTTGAGAGATTTTAGGAAAGTCCCAGCAGGAGTCAAAACAAGCCATGTGTATGGAAAATCCTTTGGAAGTGGCTTGTGTGGGGCGGGGTCTCAGGGAATCACCAGGATGGGGCGGCTCATGTTAGCCGGTGGATGGAACCTCGCACTTTGTGCTCTTCTGCACCTGCAGGTCAGGTGGGGGAGGGCTCAACAAAGGAACAGTGGCTCCTGTTCAGACAGAGCTGCCCTTCCAGCCCTTGCCCTGAAGCCCAGCAATTCATTTCTTCCCTGTTTGTCCCTTATGCTTTTCAAGCCGCTGCCCCAGTGCTGAAGCTCAGCGTGAGTCTATACGCTGACCCTTTAAGAGTTTACCTGACTCCAGCAGCCCTCGGTCTCACCTGGATGGAATCCCCACTGGTCTTCACAGACAGAGGTGGGGACTCCTTTCTGGCACTGGAGCCCTGGGCTGGGGAGCCCGGCGTGGGGCTGGGACCCCCTGCTCCTCAGGGGGACCCCCATAGCTGAGACACCCCATCCATTTCTTTCTCGCCACACCGTGGGTGCGGGGCCTGCCTGTTCCACATCTCTGCCCGGCTGCCCCGCTCAAGGCTCGTTCTGTGTGTCCTGAGTTGTAGGACTCTGTTCAGGTAGCTGTCAGGTAGTGCTCAGTGGCGGTTCTGTACTTTAGTTATAGTTTTGATGTGTTTGTGAGAAGAGGTGAGCACCGCCAGGGTCACTGTCTGATGTCCAGTGTCTTGAAAGCCATTGTTTCACGTATTATTTCTGTTTCTCTGTTTTGTCATGTCAGGTGGGAGAGTAAATCTGGTTCCTCTTTCCCCATCTTGATTGGAAGTGTAAGTGTCCACTGATAATATGAATTTTTTTAAATTGTTAAATTTATTGGGGTGACATTGGTTGGCAAAAATTACACAGGTTCCAGGGGTGCCGTTCTCCATGCATCGCATCACGTGCGCGTCCACTGGGCTTTTTCACTTGACTGTCAGCTCCTAGGGAGCGCGGTCTGTGTTGTGTCCTGTTACCACTGTCTCTCTAGAGCCTGTATTCCAGGCACTCCGTAAATGTTTGTTAAATGAATGAACAAGCTGAATAAACTAATTGCTTCGGAGAGGAAATGAAATAAAATCTGATATGTATTAATCTCATTAGCATTTTTCTTTCAAGAAAGGGCTTATATGGGTTGAGAGCATTTTCAATATAGATTCCAGTTTGTAGTAAGAGGACGGCTGGGGTGGTTGTGCCATTTGACACGCACGTCATTAACTTCTAAACACGACAGCGGCTTTTTCAGAATCTGCTGAGGACTCTTCTCAGGCTGCCCGGGAGTGTCAGCGTCCCTCTGACCATGGAAAGTGCATTTCTCCTCAGCAGCACATCACGCGGAGCCAGTGTGAAGACACATATGTGTTACTCCCCTCATTCACTTCCACTAACACCAAGTTGAGGAAATCCACTCTGGTCTAACAGTTTAAAGCTGCGGAAATCCTTCCATTGACTTCTGTCCAAACAGACTCTGAACAGGATCTACTTCAGTGAGACTTGTCTTGGGTGGGAAAACCTGTTACTCCCTCGAAGCTCGAGGACACGCGAGCCTTCCCGGACATCCGCCAAGTGAAGCAGCTACTGACACGGCTCCCGTGAGTATGGAAGACGCCCCAGGCGCCTTCGTTTTAGACGTGTCCCCAGCATTTCTTTATCCTCTTTGTCCACAGAGGGTTAAGCTTTGTTTATGATGCGTTGAGAACACGAGGCCACATCTGTAGCCCAAAGTGATTCCGAAGGTCCGGCCTTTATTTATTTACTTATTTTTAACTACACAGCCTGCCGGTTAACTTTAGGGATCTCCTATAACTGTATGAGTTTCCCCAAAACGGGGTGGTGGGAGGAGAGATAAGCGGGAGGAAAGCTCAGGGAGGAGCCGCAGTGACTGCCTCACAGAATCCCTGGGCCTTTGGGGCTGAGGAGCCCCCTGGGGTTTGCAGCCCCCACCCCGCTTTATCTTGCCAGTGGGCGCAGAACTCGTTTCCTCGTTTGTCTCGCGGGGAGCTGGGGCTGCGTGTTCAGAACACTATGAACTGGGACGTACTAAACCAGCACAAGGTTTCTTATTGTCGTCTGACTTGTGGAGCTGAGTGGGGCCCTCGTCAGCTGTGCACACCTGGCGGCAGGTGGCTGGGGCAGCCGGCTCTGTGGGAACGGGGCGGCTCCGCCCATCACTTCAGGGGGAGCTGGTGGTAAAGTCTGCACAGTTCAGCAGGTTAGACAGAAATCTGGAGTCACGGACTCAGTGCTGCCCCGTCCTGAGTCATGGTCATTGGCGTGTTTCTCTCTTCTCCTCTCACCCAGGAAAACTCCGGGGCCTTGCGGGCGTGATTGGTGCTGGGGGCCGATACCGTCTTTCGCTGGCACCGGGTTAATTTACTCCCCACCACACTCTAAACTGGCTGCACAGCCGGGGCAGAGTTTTCACACCTGCTGGTGAAAAATCCACTTTGGTTCTAGGGATCAAATCCTATTTCCAGGAATTGGGAGAATGAGAGAGAAGGCAAGTTTTCTCAGTTGAAAGACTTTATAAAATCTTTAATCGGAGGGACCCTGGGATATGTTTTGTTACAGGCTTACGTATCTTGCAACTAGAAGTGCACCCGTGCAGTGAATGGTGACAAAACAGATGCCTCTAAAGAAACAGAAGCGAGTTAAAGACCTTGTGGGAGGGAAACTAGGCGAGTCCAGAGGTGCCTCTGAAAAACACCAAATCTAATGAACATGTTAACTCCAAAGTCTCTAAGGACGCGGGAAGCGCCTGGCTGAACCCCGTCTTTGCACACCTGAGCTCCGCCAGGCGTCTCCATGGAAGCGAATCAAAGACCACAAGTGTTTCCTTAGCGTCTCCCCGTCCAAATCCGCAGCTGGGATGTGTGTGCGTGACCTGCGCCTTCTCCCACCCGTGTTCTGAGCGTGTTATATATGGTCTCCAGCTAATGAGGGGGCGCTGACCCGACGTGATCTGAGGCAGCGGGTGATGAATGCAGCTGGGGGTGATTCCTGCCTCCTCGCTGACCCGCAGCCACGCGCGGCTGTCACGCTCTCGTCTCAGGCTGGAGAAAACAAACAGGGAAACGCGTGTCACCCAGATAAACGACGCTGCCACGGGAGCTCTCCATGGAGACCATTTGTTTCCCAGATAAGGGAGACGACGGGGAGGATGGATGTGGGCGTGGGTGCCCCAGCACTGGGGACGGCAAACCAGGAGGCCTTGTCTCCGGAGGACCTGCCTGTGTGGCCGCCGCCTCTCACCTCAGAGCCCCCGGGCCCCGCCCCCCCCCTCCCCTGCCACCTGTCGGGCCCCCGCGTGTCCGGCCTCTGCTGGGCCGCCCCTGCCCGTGTGCTCAGCGCCAGGCTCCCCGGCGTGTGGGTGACTCGCCAGCAGCACCCCCTGTGCGCTGTGGCTGGGCCTCCCCCCGGGCCCGGCACCCACGTGCAGCCTATGGTCTCTCTGTCATGCAGGCAGACACTCAGCCTTCTGCCACATCAGACAATGGGGCGAACAGGCGGCTTCCAAGTGCACATTTGAAACCGGGGAGTGGCTCGCGCATCCGTGAGCGCAGGGCAGCCGCCTTGCCGTGATGAGCAGACTTACTCTCCAGGGTCCACGTTCCAGCCGGGGGCCCAACGCCCATAGCAGCCGGACAGGAGGGAGCTGAGATGGGCCGGGGTCGGGGTGGGGGGCACCGGGCGGGACAGGCAGCAGCCGGGTCCCGTGAGGAAGGGGCCTCAGTGCCGTGTAAGGAGAGCAGGAGGGCCGGGTGGGCCGGTTGTCACTCCAAAGGTGGCAGCTGGTGGCCCGGAGCAGGGCAGGGGCTTGTCGGGGAGCACGGACAGGCCACCGGGGCCGGGCAGGAGGGGCTGGACCCTGAGCTGTTGAGAAAAAGGGTCCAGACAGGAGCAGGGCAGAAGGGCGAGGGCCTGGCCCACGAGGCTGGCGGGCGCTTTCTGAGCCTGTGTCCTGGCTGCATCTTGCTCTTTGGTGACGGGTCCGATTCCCGTGCAGCCGTGTGTGCCCGTGTGGAGCATCGTCCTCGCACAGAGAAGCCAGGCTTCCGTCGGGGAGGAGAGAACCCCAGAGGTTATTTGTGGCTTTGTCGCCCTGAAGGGCTAATTGGGTTTCGTTTCTCACGTAACCGCAATTCCACACACGCTTCCTGAAGGACCATACGGACAACACCGGCACCAGCGCTCTCCGAGCTGGTTCTGCCTTCCGACTGGAGCTCATGGATGAGGGAGGCGAACATCCCACATCAGCAGGAGCGCTGGACGATCAGACATCACCGTCTCGAGGAAACGTGTCCCACCTGCACGGTAACAACACGCGAGGCGTCCCCGGTGCCAGAAGAACAGGAGGAAGGAGATCCTGCTATTTGTGACCACACGGACGAAACGTGGGGCTGCCGCTGAAGGAAGTGAGCCTCACGTTAAGTGACCTTATTTCTATGCAGAAGCTAAAAGCTTCAGGTCGTGGTGGGTGGGGGAAGTGAGTGGGGTGGTCGAGCGCACAGACTTCCAGCTGCACAAATAAAGGTCGTGGGGACGCAAGGGCCAGCGTGGTGACCACAACGCACGGTATCGTCTTTCTGAAAGTTGCTCATCACAAGAAAAACACTGCAGGCGTGTGAGGTGAGATGTTAATCATTTCACAATACCAGGAACATCAGACCACGCTGTACACCTTCAACCTTCTATGGCAATTTCATCTCAATAGAAGTGGGGAAAGAGTTGGTTTTTATCTTCTGAACATTATTCTTGGACAGAAATTTCTCCTCATTGTGCGGAGAAACCGCAGAGGGTTTAACCAGACAACGGTCACGTCGGGTTTGCCTCTGGGCACATCAGTGTCCCGAGAAATTAAGGGACCCAGACCCCTATTCCTGTCCAATGGGGGGGCTTTCCCTCGTGGGGAAAATGACTGGTTTGGCTGAGGGCCAATCTGCTGGCGTGACCGTCGAGTAAAGCGCTATTATGGGGTCTTCCTGCAAACAGGGGACTAATCCTTGCGACGTCCATTCTGTTAAGAGTTAAAGCAGCGAATAACTATTCTAATGGGATGTGAATTAATGAACTCCACTTACAATTAGCATGTTTTAGAAAGCTTCCGTTTTCTCAGGTAAGGTCAGTCTTCAGGAAATCTACTCTCGGAGGGTAAGAAAACAACCATGAAAAATAACTGAAATACCCAGAGGAAAAGCAAAATCCCGGCCTGTGCTTGTTTGGAAGGTTTAGAAGCAAATTACCCCAACGGGAGGCTGATGGAGGTGGAGAGAGTTCATCCCGATCCCAAGCTCAGTGCTTTTTAATCGCTAACCCAGGCTCCATGTTATCTTAATTAAGCATAATGAGAATAATGAAATTATGCACCTCTTAGGATTTATGGCTTAGCTATTTGTGTGCAACCAAGAGGATTTCAGGAATAACTACAAGTGGTGGAAGCCCGCGGGCTTTCCCTGTCTCCCTGGGCGGATCCGCAACCCGCAGCCACAGCTCCCGGTGGGGAGGGCGGGCGGTGTGAACGCCTGATGCTTCACACACGCCGCTCCCCACACGTGCACACACGTACCCATCCTGATGTGTAATGCACGCCGCTCCCCACACGTGCACACACGTGCACGTCCCGATGCGTAACGCACGCCGCTCCCCACACGTGCACACACATACCCATCCTGATGCATAACGCACGCCGCTCCCCACACGTGCACACGTACACGTGTGCTTTGTACCAGGGCCCCGCCGCTCCTGGGCCACCACACAGCTCGCCCGGCTTCCTCGTGTGACCGAGTCTCAGAGACGAAGGCCGCCCAGGTGTGCGGCTGCAGGAGGTGCACCTGGGGCACGCAGGGGCCTGGGCCCGGGCCGCTGCCCGCAGGACACTGGAGGGGCGACACCGTGCGCTCCGCGGTCGGGACCCACCTGCCAGGCGTCACGCTGGCACCGAGCTGCAGATTCTGGGCCTTGTGCTCAGCTCCCCGTTCGCAGAGCGGCTGCGGTGGAAGCAGATGCGTCCCAGGCCGCTGGGCAGGAGCTGGGCGGGCGCAGGCCCCTTGGGAAGCAGGCGCTTCTGCGTGGCGCCCTGACACACGGGCAGCCGTGACCCTCGAGTGTCCCGCAGCCACGCGGTGAGGCCCCCGCCGGCCCGCGGTGTCCACGCCACGGAGCTGGGGCTGCAGGGAGCCTGGGATCGGCCATGGGCGGCCGGAGGCGGGCACAGCGGGGCAGGAGGTGTGAGCCCCCAGGGCCCGGGACTTGGAACCCGGGTTTTTCCTGGTGTCACCCCGCCCCCCAGGCTGAGGACCCCCAGGCTGGGGGGAGGGTCTCATCTGCCCGCCCAGGACGGAGACGACGACTGGATTCTGTGCACTTCGCAGACATGTGTGTGCTGTCTGGGCAGGTCTCACAGGATTTGGTCGCAGAGCGAGGGGGCAGACGCGTCTCTGCCCACGGGACACGGGACACCTGCGTCCCCCTTAGCGGGGTGTGTGACTCAGGAGGCCTCAGGTCTGCGGCCTGCGCCAGGCGCCCCTCCCCAACACAGGGTGAGAGAGGCTGGAGCTGTCGTGCTTTATGGGCTGCGTTGGGCTTCTGGAAGCTCTGGCAGCCTGCCCACCGCCTGCCCGGGCCTGGCCGCGTGCAAGAGCCTTGTGCAGGTGGGTGCGTGCAAGGGGCGCGTGCAGGGAGGCGCGTACAGGGGGTGCATGCATGGGGCGCTTGCAGGGGGGCGCGTGCAGGAAGGAGCGTGCATGGGGCGCGTGCATGGGGCGCGTGCATGGGGCGCGTGCAGGGAGGCGCGTGCAGGGAGGAGCGTGCAGGGGGCGCGTGCAGGGAGGTGCGTGCATGGGGCATGTGGTGTGTGCATGGGGTGCGTGCAGGGGGCGCGTGCAGGGAGCACATGCAGAGGAGCGTGCAGGGGGCGCGTGCAGGGAGGAGCGTGCATGGGGCGCGTGCAGAGAGGAGCGTGCATGGGGCGTGTGCATGGGGTGCGTGCAGGGGGCGCGTGCAGGGAGCACGTGCAGAGAGGAGCGTGCAGGGGGCGCGAGGCGTCTTCCCATGACAAAAGTGGAATTCCCAGGGTGAGCCCTGACTGGTTCCAGTAGTGTGCCCTCCGGTTTCTGATTGGCCAGCATAGACCACGTGGTCCCATCAGCGCCTCTTCCTTGTGAGCGAGGACCTTGAGGTCTCGGGCAGGCAGGTGAGATGCTCGGGGAAGGGGGCCCCTCTTCCACCCAGAACTGCACGCACGGTGGCCCTGTCGCCTCCAGCTGGTTAGTGGTGTAAAAATGCGCAATGCCCACTAATGACAAGCAGGTCGTGAGGCAGAACGGAGGCTTCTGGGATATGTTTCCCCCGACAAGATGGATGCTGCCCGACAGGATGGGAGGCTGGAGCTGCGGCAGCCTTTTTGCAGCCTCGAGGGCGGCGTTGTCACTGTGTGCGGTGGCAGAGCAGACACTGTTCCCCAGGCTCTGTGCTGGTCGCTCCCACAACCTGCACCTGGGACTTCTCCTGGAGGCCGCTGGGCCCGATTTCTGCACGTGTGGACACTGGCATGCTGGGCTTGAGATGCCACCCAGCCGCCCCGGCCTGCGACTGCAGAGTATGAGGCCAGGCTCCCGGCACCCTGGGCGCCTTCCACCCCAGAGCTCCCGGCAGGACCAGGCTGTGCCTTCCTGCCACTCGGCCTCTGTGCGGTGTCCGCCCCTGGGAGCAGCGCCTTAATCAGCCGCTTGCACACAGAGCGTTAGCTCCTGGGGGGGACCTGCCGTGTCACCAGGGTGCCCACGTCGCAGCTGCTCTGTAAATATTTGTCGCCTGAGTGAATGAGTCCGTGCGGGATGAACAGGCTGGGGAATCGCAGGCAGGTGGGAGCTGACGGTCATTATGCTACAGCCCGTCTGCTTGGCGTTGCCCCTGAGGCGGGTTGGCCCCTCGGGCAATTTCCCCAAAGCTGAAGGGACGGGGTGTTTTGTGCCTCCTCAGCGGGCGGGTCCCGGGGAGGCCGAGGCCCCCGGGGAGGGGACAGACCTGCCTGGACATCGGCAGCGGCTGCCACTCCTGGAGGGGCTGGGGGGCTGTGGACGGCGCCTTTGCCCTGAACTCCCCTCGTTAGCTCGTGTGAGGGGTGGGGGCAGGAGAGGAGGCTGACAGTTTGTTTTTGTGGCCTTTTTATTCCAAATGACATATTGGGGCAAATCCACTCTCATGAAATGCGCATTAAGGGACCCTTTTCTATTTCTTGTGGCTTTTTTCTTGACTTCGTCAAATAAAAAGATTTATTTTTTAAATTAGGAACCTCAACTGAAAAGTTTACCTCTCGCCATATCAATTGGCACGGTTGTGATTGGGTCGTCCCACAGACGAGTCTCTTGGTAGAATTCTCCGGCTTGGGAATCATGTGGCCCCACCTCCTCGTTTTATACCTGAGAAGACTGAGAGCCCAGAGGTGGGTGATGACACGCGGTGTGAGCATCCACGGCCACCGAACGACAGCGCGACAGTGCAGTTAACGCCTCGATTTCAAGGCCCGTGTTCTCTCCTGCAAGGAAGCCTGGAGGTGGGACCCGGTTGCCATGGTCGCAGACCAGGCAGCACGAACAACCACTTCTCGTGGGCTGGGAGCTCCATGGGGCCTCCATGGGAGGCCGGCTCCGTGGCCTCAGCGGGAAGAGCCAGCGGCTTGGAGCCGGGCTCACGTAGCCTCGTAGAGAACGGCGCTCACGCCCGCCCGGACCCTGGCTGCTGTGTCAGCTGTGGCCTCCACATGGCCTTGGCTCCCAGAGCTGGGGAGGGATGGAGGGATGGAGGGAGGCAGGGATGGAGGGAGGCAGGGAGGCAGGGAGGCAGGGAGGCAGGGAGAGATGGAAACGGTGTTGCCGTCTATGGACCCAAAAGCCACTCAGTGTCGCTTCTGCGACATTCTCTTGGTCAGAGCCGGTTTCCGGAGGGAGCGTGACCCACCCCTGCACGGAGGTGCAGTGAGGGAGCGGCCAGAGGGCTGGGCTCGCACATGGTGAGTTTTACTGAATGATTTAGTGTCGATCTTTTCTGCCACACTAATTCCTAACGGGTGAGGTGGGTGTCTGTCCTGGTACCGGCACAGCTCAGTGTGCAGGGCAGCGGGCAGCGGGCAGCGGGCAGCCACCGAGAGGCCGCCCAGCCAGACGTGTGTCCGAGGACCTGCCCGGCGGCCGGGCGGATGGCGGGTGGGAGAGGGACACAGTGGGAGGTGGGACTCCGGTTGGAAGGCCATCGACCAAGATGCTGATGTGAGATGACGGGGCCAGAGCCCCAGGGGACGGCAGTAGAGGTGGCGAGAGGCGGGTGCATGTTCTCAGGGGGGACGGGCTGACTGGATGGACGTGGGGCTGAGCGGGGCTGGGCCAGGTCCTGGTCTCTGGTTTAGGCAAATGGGCAGGTGGTTCTACGAGGCCTCACAACAGGAAGCCCTGGGGGAGGGCTGGGCTTTGGGGGGGCGAGGGGTGCAGGTTCAGTTTTGGGTCACGTTGAGTCTCTTAGTCACACAGCTCCGTCTTCCCCCACGTGCCCCTGGGCCCCCCGAGTTACCGCCCCTGGGCCCCCCGAGTTGCTGCCCCTCCACGGAGACCAGGTGAGTGTTTGCAAGCGAGCGAGTCTGTATTCGCTCCTTTTAACAGGACGACTGGGCCTCCCGCCGCCTTCGCCTCCCCGGGAGGGACAGAGTCCTCGCAGGTGTTCGTGCCCCAGGTTGTGGGGGCCCCTCTT
>PVKE010019936.1:0-27969 GCA_004027555.1 Craseonycteris thonglongyai | reverse complement strand
GCTCAGCGGGTTGAGCGCTCGCTTTGAGGCCACGAGGACCGAGGATCGAATCCCGGCTCCGGCCCAGGCAGGACCCACATGCTGAACTGGGGAGTTCCCACAGTTCGGTTCTCTGGCTGTCTCTGTCTCTGTCTCTCTCTCTATCTGTCAAAAGTAAAATAGAAATAAATATGCACTGAAGATAAAATAATTACTAAAATTGGATATCTCAGACTTGAAGACAAACCAAATACAGCAAAGAGAAGGATGGCTGTTAGCTTTTTAGATTGGAAGACTTCCTGAATGAAGGATGTGGTGACTAAGTTCTTATGTCTGTCTGGGCCTGACAGTCTAGTATCCAATTCAGGCCTACAAATTCTAAGACAGATAACCTAAGGAATGTTTGTGGTCTATATGCGCTTTACCTTCCACATATAATATGGGGCTAATAATAGCACCCACAGAGCAGAAATATCAAAATTAAAAAGAATAATCCCTGTATTTAGTTTTTTTGCTGTCAAATAGAAAGTCTGTTCTAGGTTAGATACTATTTGAATAGATAGGGTACCTGTAGGCAGAGAAGACTTAGTAGATGCTGTAATCAGTTTAGTTTGGGACATATGCAGAGATGTCCCCTTGTGCAGAAGTAGCCAGAATGGCCCAGATTGAGGTCCAGGGGAAGAAGAGAATCTCTGGGTATATGGTTGCTGAAACCATCTGAGTAGATGAAGTCACTGAGGTGTGGTAGGCCAAGGGTGGATCTTGCAATGTTACATTTTAAGTGATTTAAGAAGAGACACAGGAGATGCCCAAATAGCTCAATGGTTGAGTGCTTGCCTGGCAATCACGAGGTTTAGGGTTCAGTAACAGCCAGAGTGGCATAACAATGAAGGTTCTTGCTTCCAATTGGGGAGACCCCCAAGTTTAGCTTCTCCCCCACCCGGCCCCACATCCGCCTGAGTGGAATGAAACCATGTCACTAATGATGTACAACTATAAAACCTGCTCTGGGACCTACCCCTTTCTCTCTCTTTCTCTTTCTCCTTCTTTCAAACAATAAAAATAAATCTTAAAAAAAAAGAGGTACAACTGAGACACAGCAATAAAGGACTGGTGAGAGGAAAAAATAACTAAAAATAAAGTGGTAACCCAAAAAGTGTCAGAAAAAGTGTTCTGAAATAGATTATAAACAGAAATGTTCAAATGTTATCACCAAATGATATATGAAGATTATTTATTTGTCATTGTAGTTGACAATTTTTGGATTACTGGATAAGAGTTTAAAAGAAAATGGAGTAAAACCCAATAAGGGAGGAAAGAAACCATTTTTCTACAGGTAATCTATCACTGTGGCAATATTTGAATATATAGGGATTTGCTGTTCCAAGAGAATTTGTTAACTGATGATTATCATAGCTATTGTCAGACCAAAGTGATTCAAAACCATTACTTTCCATTGATATGATTGGACTCTACTTCAGAAGAAAAGACCAATATCCATTAATAAACAAGTAATGCAAGGCAATGTGTAATACATGTGTAAGACTGACGGCAAGGTGGTTGGTACTCTGAAGGGAGAGATCAGAGCAAGCTGTACTGAATGTGAAAGAGTTTTTAAAGGATTGATCAGGCTAGAACACAAAGGCCAGACCTGGGTAGGTGGAGTAGTCTTAATGCAGTGTTTTCAAAGGTGACAATCAAATAGAGGAATTGAAATTAGAATGGTAGACAGTGTTTGAGTTTCACTGGAGACACTTGCTTAAGAAAAAGAGAATGGACACTTGTGAAGCTCCTTTTAAATACCATGCACTGTGCTTGGTGATTTTATATATATATATATATATATAAAATCACCAAGCACAGTGCATGAATATATATATATATATATATATATATATATATATATATATATATATATATATATTCATCTTACATTCTGAGGTCCACTTACATACTTACCTCTCACATTATTTGACCATGAGACTTCTTCTAACATCGGGTCTTTACATATGCAAATCTCTTGATCAGAAAGAATTCTTGCTACTCTCTTTTGCTTGAGTCACCTTGGTCAACTCCTGCAAGAAATCTACCCAAACCTTTATTCCTATTTTTCCTCTGCTCCTTCAGCATCCACTCATATTGCATTATTTGTACCATTTTAAAACTGAATGTTTGGTTCTTGTTTTTCTTCCCAAATTGCACATTTTTAGTACATTTCTCTCTATATAACTGGCATCTACTGATATATAGTAGAAAATCAATAAATGTAAATATCCTTTGATGATCACAATGCTTAAGGCCGACAGAACTGGTAGAAGTGAGATTTGAACTCAGTTCTACAAGGCTGAAAGCACTTCTGCTTCACATCACACATCTCTTAGTGGAAGAAGAGTACTCTTAAATATTTTATGGAACATGGCAGAACTTAGTAACAAAGCTGATGCAAAAACTTCTTATCAGGGGGAAGAAATGAAGGGTGTACATTTAACTCAGATTGATTTTCTTTCCTTTGAACACATCTCTATGATTTAAGAGTTTCCTACAGTAATTTCTTACATGTTAATTTGTTCTGTCTTTCCTATTTCTCTTCATCTCTCCCTGCACCTCCCCTTTCCCTCATTAATTGAGGCTACAGTAAAGGTAACTTTAAGTACTTACATTAGATTGACTAAGTGCAAGAAAGGTAATCACAAGTTTTGGCTTTATTTCAAACCATTAGAAACAACAAAAGATCCTAGCATATGACAGAAGATAATTAACTGGAGATAATGTAATTGTTAATGTTGTCTTCCTTTGGAGAATCATTGGTATTTACTTTGAACACTGAGCAGAAACAAGGAGCATTTAGTTCTACTTTCAATCAACAAAAGACTAATTACTATAGAAATATCATGTTTCATGAGTTAGAAGTAATCTGGACTGACTAAATACATAGTAAACTCAATGTAAGAGGTCACATCTTCCTTCTGTGCCTTAGCTTTGGATCTTGACAGAGCTAAGTTAAATTTATAACTTTCTGGCATGACAAATTACTGTTTTAGCCTTGGTTGCTTGATTTCTAAAATAGTAACTCATTGATGCAGTTATGTGGATTAGAAGAAAGCAATGAAGAACATCTGCCATTATGTTAGGGATTTGGCATTTCCATGTTAAATGATATCTATTATGTATTTTGAATTGTGTTTTTGAAAGTTGAGGAATTTTTTCATGTAAGAGACAATTGATAATTTACCTTCATATGCTACCTAAACATATGGCTCTAGGAACACCTTTTATACTACAGATTATAAAATAGATATTAGGTTCTGGCATAGATTGCCATAAGTGGAAGAACTGGGAGGCATGATGTCACTTAAAGAAGACAAAACTGGGGCTCAGGAGTCATGAATCAGATCTATCTCTTTCACAGTGACCTTGAGCAAGTCACATGCTTCTTGTAATTCATATTTTTCATGAGATAATTTGGGTTATACATAGGTTATACATAGTCCTTTAGAAAGGTGATTCCAATACGTTCCAGCAGTATGTATCAGAATAAGTATGCCAGTTCACGTGGGTTTTTACAATCACACTGTATAATTCCTCTTTCTTGTCTTAGCCATTCTCTAGTGTTCTAGCTCAGAATAATATTTCAACCTATCATATAGCCCATCTCCTATTTAAATGCCATTTCACACTGTTTCCTCAAATAACCTATAGAGGTAAAACAATTAAAACATAAATATTTTGTAAGGGTCACAAGTGTTTCACGCTCTTGTTTCTTACCCTTGAAGCAAGTGGTTGTGCTGAAACACTGTGTTTACATTGGGTAGGGATCAATTGCAGGAATAATAAGAGTAAAAAGGAATAAGAGAAAGAGAAACACAATGTGACTTCTCAATACAACTTATAAATTTTATTTTAAATAATAGAATGAGTGAGATTCTAAATTTTCATGGAATGAAGGAGTTCTCAGTATGGTATGCTCAGTTTGAAGCTATGTAATTGAGGCATAAAATTGAAAAAAGTATTTTTTCATCTATTAAAATTCTATAACAAAAAAACACTGTGACCTATGGCAAGTTATTTCATCAATTTGAATCTCACTTGGTCATCTACCACAATGACATAATAGAATCTGTCCCTTATTGCTACTGGGATAAATTCATGAATCAATGGGCATGAAATCTCTTTGACAAGTATGATCTAACCTTTCGTTATAGATTCCTTCTTCTTATACATTTATAACATTTGTTCTCACTGCAACCTTGGTGAAGGAGAAGGCATATCTTCAGAAGAAGGAGCAAGGATTCAGGGCAGTTAACAATGGGGAGCCCAGAAACATTCAGTTACAAGACTTCAGTAGGACTAAACCCTGGATATTCTTGTCTCTGATTTTTATCAGTGTTAAGTATCCCACAAAAGTTTCTTCGGCTATATCATATTGTAGTTGTTGTTAATGAAATTTTTGTGCAATTTTAAAATACAATTTTTGTTCCTTCTTTTTCTAAAAGAAGCTCTGAATATATTACTGCTCAGCTCCACATTCCTCAGTGACTCTCCATTATGCTAACAACGTAACTCCTGCTTCTCAGCTGAGTAAGTGTGCTTCTTCATCATTTGGAGCTCTCCAAAATCACAAACAGCTTTCAGCCGTGGCCTCAGATGCAGCCCTGTTACCGTAGCTCCAATCAATTTTTCATTCTTTACACTCATCAGATTCGTTTTATCACTCCCTTTGTTGCCCCTGAATGTTCTTCCTGACCAGTCTTTCAAATGGCAGAGAACAAATGGTTGTAGTAATTGACATTTTGTTTCTCTTTGGCATTAATTTGAGCCCCTTGAAGTCACAGACTTTTGCTTTTCATGCATATGCAATCCTGTATCAAACACCATGTTGGGAATATTACACATGCAAAATAAGAGCTGAAAAAATGGAGCTCCCAATGTGAACTCATTCACATGGTCCTTGAGGTATATGTTTTTTTTTTCCCACTGAGAGAAGATAAAAGAAAACTGATTATATGATACCCCACAATATCTGTTAGCCTTTTCTTTTGGCCATGAAGGTGAATATTTTGTTTTTAATGTGATGAAAATAAACTGAGGCTCCTGCTTTGAAGTCCAAGCATATTTCTTGAAGACCTCCACATTAAGACACCTATTATTCCCAAAATTGCTTGTAAAACATCCCTCAGTTGGCTGAGTTGTAGTACACAATTTTAAGAAACAAGCTTGGGGAATCTGGGATGGGTCAGTGAGTTAAGAGCTTGTCTTGCTGCCCCATGGTCTGGGGATTGAGTCCTAGCCCCGGCCTCTGTGGACCCATATGCTGAATAAGAGTGTGGCCCCAGTTTGGTTCTCCCTAGTGTGAGCTTTCAATGTAGGAGTCCCCTGTTTTGGCCCCCAGCTTGCCGGAGTGAGCCTCCCATTCTGGAGGCTCTTGGACTATTTTCTGCCCTGCACAGCCCCCGCCCAACTGTGTGAAATAAAACCATATAAAAAACTAATGATGTAGAACTGGGCCCACCCACTTCTCTCTGTCTCTCTCTCTGTCTCTGCCTTTTTCTCTCTGTCAAAAACAATAAAATCAGTCTTAAAAAAGGACAGTAGCATAAACAGAACTTTTGTGTAAAGAAATCAGACATCTGTGTAAATAGAACATGAAAAGGAAGCACAATTAACTACTCATCATCATAGCAGAACATGTAACTAACTGAGTCTAATAGTCTGTCAAGGAGAAGTTGTCAGAGTCAGTTTTCAGCAGCACAGATTTGCTGCTGGCAGTTAATATGATGATGAAGACTTTGGCAATCACCCCCTTGTTCCTGTCTTTCCCATCCCACTGATGTGATAACTGGAAGAGGAAGTGAGTGAATCCATCTGCTAACACTTCATTTCATTGCTGCATGTTGACTAAATGGACATTCAATGGAATGACTGTTCTATAACGTGCAGATGGGGGATATCTGGTGCTCACAGGCCTTTGAGTAAGGACTTAATGCTCTCTAGCTTCTACTTAAAATATTTTTGGTCCAGTGACATGACTAGGATTTTATAAAAAAACAAACAAACAAAAAAAAGACAGAATTTTTTTTCCTTATGTTGTCTTATTTTTTTATGAAGATGAAATATGAAAAGACAATTGTTTTTTAAAACTAAGCTGAGTTCCAGGCCAATCTTGACCAATTATTAATTGAATAATCTGGTGGAAATTATTCAACTTCTCTGTACCTTGGTTCACTCATCTCTAAATTTACAAATGACCATATTTGTTTAAAGATTATTTGATAATTTTAGAACTCATACTTAGGCCATGAGGTGTAGTTTTTATATAGGAGGCCCTTGATTGATGTACTCTGCCTCAACAATGCTCTACACTTTTACTTTTCTTTTTATCTTCTGTGGATAATATCTAGGTTAGTAACAAATGCTGATTTCTATGTTTGGAAGAAAACATATTTCTTATTTCCATCCTTCCTCAACTCAGTGCTATAGAAACATCCTGATCAATAACTTTTGCTATTATTGTGCTTCTTTGGTGGCTAGAAGGTTGGTTTCTCTTAGAAGCTGTCTTTCTCTGGTTGATCTTTGTTGTGTCCGCATTGAGCCTACTCTGAGAACCTACCATTTAAGCTATTTTTGCAGAATTTTGAGGAGACCCCCGAAGAATAAACATTTTTCATCATTTTCTCCCACCTATCACACTTCAGGAATTAATTATTATATGATATTGGTGGGCTCCATAATTTTTGAAATCACTGGATTCAGAATTAGGTAATAATAATCAGGAATAAAAATTTCTTTACTTATTTTAATTAATATATAATATCCTTATCATCATATCATAATAATTATAATTGGTCCCCAAATCAGTGAACATAAATGATCCTGCACTTTATTTTGACTGCAGTTATATTAGGATTTAATTGAGATGTTTATTTTCTTCTTTTAAGGGTTATTTTTATTGTTTGAGAGAGGGTGAGGGAAAAAAAGAGAGAGAGGGAGAAGGGGGAGGGCCCAGAGCAGTCTCCATAGTTGTACACCATTAGTTGTACATAGTTTAATTGTATACAGGTGGGTCGGGGGCTACTTGGGGTAGAAACCAAACTGGGGTCTCCCACATGGGGGGCGAGAACCTTTACTACCATCCTGGTAGTTCCCAGTTGCTCCGTAGTTCAGCATATGGATTTACACATGCCATGGCTGGGATTCAGTCCCCGGACCTTGATGTTAAAAAGCAGGAACTCAACCTGCTGAGCTTTCCTGGAATCCTGAGATGTTTATTTTTATTTAGCACCAATTCTTATAACTCTCTCCTCTTTTCCAATCATTCTTCCATGCAACTTGCATTTATAACAGGTATGTGTACATAGGTATCTACTCTGGGTCCAGTAGTGAGCACTGTGGGTAACATTTAAGCAACTGAAGATATTATTATTATTATAAAGGACTTTAAAATTAGCAAGAATGCCAATATCAAGCTGTTTTTATTACTGATGTTTCATAGTATAGATTGAAATGGGGGACTATGATGCCGCCAGCCTTATTCTTTTTCTATAGGATTGCTTTGGTTATTTGTTTTTCTTTCTGTCTTTCTTTTTCTCTTTCTTTCTTTCTTTCTTTCTTTCTCTCTCTCTTTCTTTATTTTTTCTTTTTTTTTTTTTGTGGTTCCATACAAATATGATTTTTAAAAAATGATGGACTTGTACATCTGTAAACTGTCTAATTGTTACCAACCAATGTAACCTCATCAAATTTAACAATAAATTAAAAAAAAAAAAAAGAAAACCAAGAAACATTCAAAAAAAATGTATTTCTTGAAAAAATATCTGTGGGATTTTGATTGAAATTGCGTTGAATTTGTATATTGCTTTGTGTAAAATGGCTATTTTAGCTATGCTGAGTTTTCAATTCATGAACATGGGATATCTTTCAATTTCTTTGTGTTCTCTTTGATTTCTTTTAATAATGTCTTATAGTGTTCAGTGTATAAGTCCTTCATGTTCTTAGTTAAGTTTATTCCTAGGTATTTAATTATTTTTGTTGTAGTTGCAAACAATATTGTTTTTCTCATTTTTGTTTTTTTGTTTTTAAAGATTTATTTTATTGTTTGAGAGAACGTGAGAGACAGACAGAGAGAGAGAGAGAGAGAGAAGAGAAGAGAAGAGAAGAGAAGAGAAGAGAAGAGAGAGAAGGGCAAAAGACCCAGAGCAGTATCCATAGTTATACAGCATTTGTTGTGACATAATTTCATTCTACACAGGTGGATGAGTGATCACATGGGGCAGAAACTGAACTGGGGACCTCTCACATGGGAGGCTAGAACTTTCACAACTGAGTGATCCTGGTGGTTATCAGTAGTGCACACACACACAATTCAGCATATGGGTTTGCACTGGCCAGGGCTGGGATGTGATCCCTGGAACTCGAGGTTACATGGCAAACACACAACACATTGAGCTATCCCAGCATCCCTCATTTTTTTTCTTAAGTTTTGTTGTTGGCATATAAAAATACAGTTGATTTTTGTACATTGATTTTGTATCCTGTAACTTTACTGTATTTGGTTAGTGTTTCTAATAGTTTTCTGGTGGTGTCTTTAGAATTGTTTATATAAAGAATCATGCCATCTGCAAAAAGTGACAGTTTAACTTTTTCTCTCCCAATTTGGATGCTTTTTATTTCTTTCTCTTGCCTGGTTGTTCTGGCTAGAACATTCAGTACTATATTGACTATAGCCGTGATAACAGGAGACATCCCTTTCTTGTTCCTGGTTTTAGGAGAGTAGACTTTAGTTTTTTTGCATTCAGCACAGTACTATTTCCAGTGGCCAAGTCATGGAAATAGCTAAAATGTCCCTTCATAGATGACTAGATAAAGAAATTGTGGTACATTTACACAATGAAATATTACTCAGCTATAAGGAAAGATTAAATATAGACATTTAAAACAATATGGATGAACCCGAGATTATCACGCAAAGCAAAATAAACCAGACAGAAAAAAACAAAATGGGGAATCTGGGATGGCTCAACGGGTTGAGCACTCACTTTGCAGCCCCGGAGATCTAGGATCGAATCCCGGCTCCGGCCCAGGCGGACCCATGTGCTAAACTGAGATGTGCCCCCAGTTCAGTTGTTGCCGGGGCCTATGTGGGAGGCTCCTGGCCCAGTTCCTGCCCTGCGCAGCCCTGTGCCCTCCTGTGGAGTGAAACCATATGGAAAACTAATGTCAACTATGAGACTGCTCTGGGCCCTCCCCCTTCTCTCTGTCTCTTTCTCTGTCTGTCTCTCTCTGTCAAAAAACAATAAAAATAATAAAAAATAAAATAGACATAAAATTATCAAAACAAAAAAACAAGAACCACATGACCTCACTCATATGTGGAACATAAAACCGAAAGCAACATAGAAACAAAGTCTCAGGAACACAGTCAACAGTTTAGTGGGTATCTGAGGGTAAGAATGGGGAATGTGGGGGAGCGGGAAGGGAACTCAAATACATGGTGATGGAGAGAGCACTGACTCTGGGTGGTGACTGCATAAAGTAATTCATAGATGAAGTTTAGAATTGTACACCTGGAATTTATGTAATTTTTACTAACCAATGTCATCCCAAGAAACTCAATAATTAAAAAAATTAGCAAGAATAGGAAGGGGGAATTCTATATTTTATACTCAAAAAATACTACAAGATTAAACATGGTCAATAAATTTAATATAGGTACAGGTTAAAATATATGTACCAAACATAGAGGAGAAGATGACATATGAAAAGAGAGAATGATTATAAGTCTGTACTTAAAATTAACGTAGTACATGTGTGTGATCTACACAGGCAGAGAAAGTAGGGAGGGTCAAGAATTCAAGGTGAAATGAATTTGGCTGGAGTTGTGTTAAGTAAGGAGACTAATGAGTATAGAGTCTTTATTAATAAAGAGAAATGACAATAATAAACAAAATTGACATTAGTCGGGCAGACTTTAAGCAGCACAACTGGACCAGGAGGTAATATATATTTAGTGATCTATTATAAGAAAGTGGCTTAGGGGATGCCAGGATGGCTCAGCAGATTGAGCACTTGCCTTGCAGTCCTGGGGTCTGAGAATCAAGTCCTGGCCCTGGCCCATGTGGACCCATATATTGAAGTGGGGTGAGCTTCCCATGTGGGAGGCCCCCAGCTTAGTCCCTACCTAATGTGGCCCCACATCCACCTGTGTGGAATGAAACTGTTGAAAACTGATGGCGTACAATTATAGAGATTGCTCTGGGCCCTTCCCCTTCTCTCTGTCTCACTCCTTCTGTCAAAACAATAAAAAACATCTTTAAAAAAGAAAAGGAAGTGGCTTATATATTATGGGAGCTGGCTAGGCAAGTCTGAGGTCCATAGGTCAGGCATCAGGAAAGGCAAGATGGAAATCTAAGTCGTGAGCCTAAGATGCAGTACAAAGTTACAATTTCTTCTTCAGGGAAACTTCAGCTGTGCTCTTAAGGTCTTCAAATGATTGAAGCAGACCCACCCAAATCTGGTAAAATAATCTGTTACTTAACGTCAACTGATTATGGACTTTAACCACATGTACAAAATACCATCTCAGCAACACTTAAATTATTAGTATTTTACTGAACAATTGGAGACTAGAGTTTAGTCAAGTTGACACAAGCTATTACCCTACTCATTTGTCAACTTGGCACCTATATTCAACTCCTTTAACCATATTAAATTATACTTATGTTTATCACGTCATAATTCTGAAAATAGTACAACTCTCCTGTGTACAATAGGTATGATCTAGGTTTGTGTAGCACCTTAATTACAATGTAATTTTTTTTATTGGCCTTGGTGTGACAAAGATGCTGAATATGTGATATTTTATGCAATCAAACACAACTCTGTATTTGTCACCTACATTTGCTTTAAATTTTAGTTAATGAAGATAAATTTATCTTGCACTTGGATACAATCTGGACAAGACTCAGGGATTTTTCTTTTTACTTTTAGGTGATAGATGTTTTTATCATTCCTTTACACTTAGATAAACAAACAAACAAATTATAAACTCAATGCAAAAATTATAAAGGCTTAGTTTAACATTGGCATCAATACCTCAATCATCATTCAAAGGTTGAGTCTTATTTATTTATTTATTTTTAAGCAATTTGATTGTTATAACAAAATTTTTTATTAGCTTTAAGTATACAGAATAGCATAATGATTAGACATTTGCATATCTCATAAACTGATAACCCCAACTGGTCTACTACCCATCTGACACCATACACAGTTATTACAATACCACTGACTACATTCCTTCCTGCTGGCTGTACTCTACATCCCATTACTATATATGTATTTTCAGTTGTAGTTGACATTCAATATTATATTAGTTTCAGGTGTACACACAGTGGTTAGGCATTTATATGATTTAAGTAGTTATCCTCCAGGATGGGTCTAGTATCCATCTGATACCATATGTAGTTCTTAAAACATTATTGACTATATTCCCCATACTGCACTCCACATATTCATGACTATGTTGTGAATACCAATTTGTAATTCCTAATTCCTTCATATTTCACAAACATCCCCTAACAACTCCCTCAATTAGCAACAACCAGGTTGTTTGTTCTCTGTATCTATGAGTCTATTCTGTTTTGTTTGTTCATTTATTCTATTCTTTAGATTCCACATGTAAATGGGATTATATGGTATTTATCTTCCTCAGTATGAATTATTTCACTTTAAATTATATCCTCTAGGTCAGGGGTCTCCAAACTCTGGGCCACAGACTATTAGGAACCAGGTTACACTGCAGGAGGTGAGTGGCAGGTGAGCAAGTGAAGCTTCATCTGTATTTACAGCCACTCCCCATCACTCACATTACTGCATGAACTCCACCTCCTGTCATATCAGCAGCAGTATTAGATTCTCATAGCAGCGCAAACCCTATTGTGAACCCTGTGTGTGAAGGATCTAGATTGCATTATCCTCATGAGAACCTAATGCCTGATGATCTGAGGTGGAGATGAGGCAGTGAACTAGTGCAGGGAAGTAGCTGCAAATATAGATTAACTTTAGAAGAGGTTTGGCAGCCCAGAGACCATAATGTATCAATTGTTTGCAGATTCATATCAAAATTTATCAGTGAGTGGCGAGTGACAATTAAGCTGCATCTGGTGGTTGGCTTTATAGTGGCAAGTAAGTTGTATAAATACTTAATTATCTATTATAATGAGATAATAATAAAAGAAATTAATGCACAATAAATGTGATGTGCTTGAATCATCCTGAAACCATCTACCTCTCTCCTTGGTCTGTGGAAAAGGTATTTTTCTTGAAGCCACTTTCTGGTGCCAAAAATTTGGGGACTGTTGCTTTAAGTAGATCCATCCATGTTGTTGCAAATATGATTTTTTAAATGGCAGAATAATACTCCATTGTGTAAATGTACCACAATATAATTTTTCAGTTTTGTATTTATAGGCATTTTGGTTGTTTCCATATCTTGGCTACTGGAATAGCACTGTAATAAAAATAGGGTGCATATATTTTTTTGAATTAGTATTTTGTGTTTCTTTGGATAAATATCCAGGAGTGGAATTGCTGGGTAATATGGTAACTTTATTTTTAATATTTTGATAAACCTCTATAATATTTTTCATTATAGCTGTGTCAATTTTTAATCCCAACAATAGCACACAAGGATTCCCTTTTCTCCAAATTCTTTGCAAACACTATGTGATAGCCATCTGACAGGAATCTAGTGACATCTCATTGTGGTTTTAATTTGCATTTCTGTGATGATTAGTGACATTGAGCATCTTTTCATAAGTCTATTAGCCATGTGCTCTTTGGAGAAATGTCTTTTCAGGTCCTCTGCCCATGTTTTAATTATCACTATTATTAATTATTAATTATTATTATTATTTTTGGTGTTGTGTTATAAAGGGTGTCCCAAAATTCACACAAGAAGTAATTTTAATAGAAAACACGGGTTTATAATTAAAAATTGTAAATTTTTATTGCTCAACAATAAATAGTATTGTTCTTTCATGTAGCGCTACATTTTTAGTAACCCTGAAAGGTCCGCTGTCACGCTGTCTTTTTGTTGTTGTTGGCAACATTTTACCTCAAAATGAGACAAAATTCAAATCTTGCGTGAATTTTGGGACACCTTTATAAGTTTTTAAAATCAATTTTGAATATTAACCTCTTATCAAAACCATCGTTGGCAGGGGAAGCCGGATGGTTCAGCTAGTTAAGCACTTGCCTTGCAGCCCTGGGGACCAAAGGCCGAATCCCAGCCCCCGACCATGAGAACCCATATGCTGAATTGGGGTGTGCTCCCCATGTGGGAGGCCCCCAGTTTGGTTCTTTTCCCCTGTTCAGCCCCTGGCTTGAAGGGGCATGCCTCCCATGCTGGAAGCCCCCAGCTCAGTTCCTGCCCTGTGTGGCCCCCGCCCACCTGTGTGAAATGAAACCACGTTGAAAACTGAGGATGTACAACTGTAGAGACTGCTCTTGACCCTCCTCCTTCTCTCGTTCTCTCTCTGTCTCTGTCTCTCAAAAAACAGTAAAATAAATCTTAAAAAATATTTATCATTGGCAAATATCTTCTTTCAATTAGGAGGATGTCTTTTCATATTGTTTCTGGTTTCATTTGCTGGAAAAAATTATTTTAGTTTGTAATCTTATTTACATTTTTTGTTTGTTTGTTTCCTTTGCCCAAGGAGATATATCAGTAAAAAGATTACTAAATGTAATGTATGAGTATTTGCTTCCTATTAATATACTTTTCTATGATTTTTATGAGTTCAGGTCTTAGATTGAAGTCTTTAATCCATTTCTCCTTTTTTTTTTTTTATGGTATATGAAGGTGGTCCAGTTTCTTTTTTTTTTTACATGTATCTGTTCAGTTTTTGCAGCACCATTTATTCAATAGACTCTTTATTCCAATGTAAATAATTGCTGCTTTTGTGATAGATTGAACGACGATATAGGCATGGATTTATTTCTGGGCTCTTTATTTTATTTTATGCATTTATGTGTTATTTTTATGCTTTGATTACTATGGCTGTGTAGTATAATTTGATAGCTGGTAGTATGACACCTCTAGCTTCTCAGGATTATTGGGGGTATTCAGTCTTTTCTAGTTCCATATAAATTTTAAGGTAATTTAGTATAGTTCTGTGAAAATTTCCATTCATGATTTGATAGGGATTGTATTGAATCTACAGATTGCTTTGAGTAGAATGGACATTTTAGCTATATTAATTTTTTCTCTATACATGAGCATGATATAAGTTTCCATTTATGTGTATATTCATTAGTTTCTTTCTTTAATGTCTTATAATATTTGGTATATAAATCTTTTATTTTCTTGCTTAAATGTGTTCCTAAATATGTCTTGATGCAATTATAAATGAGGTTATATTTAATTTCTCTTTCTGATATTTCATTATTGATGTATAAAAATTCACTTTCTAAATATTTCTTGTGTTCTGCTACTTTCCTAAATTTCTTATGAGTTCTCATAATTTTTTGGTGGTATCTTTGGCATTCTCTCTCTATAGCATCGTATCAGTTCTAAATAATGAAAATTCTACTTCTTCCTTTCCCATTTCTCATCTGATTGCTGTGGCTAAGACTTTTAATGTTATGTTTAATAAAAATAGTGAAAGTGGGCATCCTTGTCTTGTTCCTGCTCTTAAGGAGAATGCTTTTAGCTTTTCTGCATTGAGTATAATATTAATTAGCTATGGGTTTATCATACATTGTCTTTATTATGTTGAGATATATCCCCTCTATTCCCACTTTGTTCAGAGTTTTTATCATACGTTAATGCTGGATTTTGTCCAACACTTTTTTGCATCTATTGAAATAACCATATAATTTCTAATTTTCATGTTATTTATGTGCTTCTTCACCTTTATTTGTTTGCATACCAGGAATGACTCCTACTCGATTGTTGTGTGTTTTTATTGTATTGCTGAATTTGGTTTGCTTATATTTTGTTGAGTTTTCTTACATCTATGTTCATTAGGGACATTAGCTTATAGGTTTTATGTTTGTTGATCTGTTTTGTTTTTGTTTTTTGGTTTGTTTGCTTGTTTTTGTAATGTCTGTATGGGTTTTGGAATCAGGCTAATGATAACCTTTTGGAATGAGCTTGGGAGCCTTCCCTTCTCTTAGATTTTTTGGAATAGTTTGAGGAGAATATGTATTAATTTTTTTTGAATATTTGATAAAATTAATATGTGGAGCCATGTGGTTAAGGACTTGGTGGCAATAAATTTCTTTAGCTTTATCTTCTCTGGGAAGCTCTTTATCACTTCTTCAAATTTAAATAATAGCCTTGCTTGGTAAGGTAATATTGGTTGCAGGTCCTTGTTTTTAATCACTTTGAATATTTCCGGCCACTCCCTTCTCACCTGCAATGTTTCTGTTGAGAAATATGCTTATAGTCTTATGTAAGCTCCCTGGTAAGTAACTAGTTGTTTTTCTTTTGCTGCTTTTAGAATTCTCTATTTGTCTGTAACCTTCACCATTATAATTATGTGGCTTGGTGTGGGCTGTTTGGGTGCATCTCATTTGAGAATCTTTGTGCTTCCTGGGCTTGTACTCATATATCTATTTTCTTACCCAGGTTAGTAAAGATTTCAGTCATTATTTCTTCAAATAGACTTTCAATACCTTGCACCCTCTCTTTTATATTTGGTACTCCAGTGATGCTTATTATACCTAATCTTGTCTCTTATGTTTCTTAAACTATCTTCTTATTTTCTTAATTATTGATTTTTGTCATGTTTATTGTGTGTTTTCTGCCACTTTGTCTTCTAAATCATTGATTTGATTCTATGCTTCATCTAACTTGCTGTTGATTCCTTCTATTTTATTTTTCATTGTAGTTATTGTATTCCTTATTTCTGACTGTTTTTCTTTGATGGTTTCTATGTCCTTTATCTTTTTATTGGAATTCTCATTGAGTTCCTGAAACATTCCTATAACTGTTGTTTGATACTCTGTCTCTGGTAGGTTGTTTGCCTTCATTTCACTTAGTTCTTTTTCTGGATGTTTCTTCTGTCTATTCTTAGACATTTTTCTTTTTTTTTCTTTTTATTCAGGCTGCCTCTCTGTGTTTGATGCTATATATTATGTATATCTCCTATTTCTCTCAGTCTTTGCTGGGTGGTCTTATATTGTATGTGTCCTATGTGGTCTGGTGGCAAAATGTCCCTGATCTCCTCTGTGCTTGTTCTAGGAGTGTTTCTTAAGTGTACTGCATCTGTTCTTCTATAGTAGTTGAGCCTAGGTTGCTTTTACCATGTCTGTGGGTAGGAATGACTCTCATGCTGACTGATTGTGAGGATTGGCTATGCTCACAATGTATAAGCTTCTGTGTGGGAGTTGACCCCTCAGAGAATGTTCACCCCCATAGGCTCTTGTGCTTGTTGAAACTACCTTTTGGGTGTGCTGCTTAGGACTAACCAAGTAGTGCTATGTTGTGGTCTGAATATGACCTCTGGCTGTGTGGTTTCTGGTGTCCCTCAGGAGGGGATACCTTTAAGACAAACTTTAGCCTGCCTATGACCAGCCCACAACTACCTGATAGGGGTCACAAAGATATATGTGGTTGGTTGCTTTTTGTGCTGGACCTATAGGCATGTGGGGCTGGTCTTGTGGTGAACCAAAACTGGCTTCCACCAGTATTGGGCCTGAGGTAGCTTAGCAAATGACCCAGGGCCATCATAGGTCTATTGCTACCTGCCAGCTGCCCATAAGACTCAGCTATTGAAAAAGCCTCTTTATGTATGTGGGCCAGGCTGGTTGACCTTGTGATGAGAGTTCCCTTGCAACATGGCTCTAGGTGGACAGGGTGGGGTATCAGGTAATACAGGGAGTGGATGGTGGTTTTTACAAAGTTAATGCAGTTTTGGTTCTTGCACTGGTGCTAGCCTGTTATCCCTTTACAAAAAGTCTGTGGCCAGCCACCACTTGCCTTAGATCCTCAGATTCCCAAGAACCACTGCTTGCCTTAGGTCTGCAGATACCCAATAAGCTATGATACAGATTGTGACCCACTGCTACCACCAAAAGTTTCCAAGCTCCTATGGGCCATCTGCTGCTTCAAAAGGCTTCTGCAGCTTGTGTATGGGGGTGGGGCTGACTGTTCAGTAGCTGTGAGTGTCCCGGGCCATGTAGTACTAGCTGTGTGGGACAGGGAACCAGAGTGTCACCAAAATGGTACACATGGTTGGGTTTTATCAGACCATGCAGGCTCAGTTTTTGCCCTTTGGTGGAGTTTTCAACATAGAAAAGATGGCATTCTCCTGTAGGAAACAAGTATGGTGGGCTCCACGTAGGAACTACGTTTGCTGTCCCTCCAGCTCTTACCCTGAGACCACACAACTCAGTCTTGTCCTGTGTCTTTAGCATCTCTTGAGTTGTTGCCCTTCCACTGTAGACTAGGTGAGTGTTTGCAAGTGAATGAGTCTGTGTACAGGCCCTTTAAAAGGTATCTGGGTTTTCAGGCACCTTCTATCTCACTATGATGGGCAGAAAGTGTCTTTCTTGATTTTCACTGCCACATGTTTTGGGGACTCCTCTGCCCAGCACGGGATCCCTGGGCTGGGAAGCCTGGTGTGGGGCTGGGACCTCTCTCTCTTCAAGGGGGATCCATACCACTGAGGTGTCCCTCCATATGTTCAACCACTATCTGTGGGTTGGAGGTCACCTGTTTCATGTCTCTGCCTCTCCTACTGGTCTCAGTGTGGCCTCTTTATGTCCTCAGTTATATATGTTCTGTCAGAAAGTCTTCAAATGATTCTTAAAGTTGATGTACAATTTATTTGTCACTTTGTTGTGATTCCATGCTGCAGTAGAATTAGTGTTTACCTAATCTGCCATTTCAGATCCTCCTCTCATATAACTCCAAATGTAAGATTTTAAATGGCTAGTAGCATGTGAGAACTTGTAAGAAGGAAAAGGTTACTGATGTAAAATAAATTTTTGGTCACTTGGCAGAATTCCCTGAAGATACAGGTTGTTGCCTTTTTCTTTGCCCAGTAGTATTTCCATGGTATTTACCACAGTTTTTTTTTTGTTTGTTTTGTTTTGTTTTTTAACATAGAGTGACTGATTCTTGGGCTTCCTGTGTCAGACTGCTGGCTTCTGTAGCAGGATCTGTCCTGTAGGTGCTGCCTGGTATTTCCAGTGCCTCTTGGTGAGAGAGCAACCAGTATCAATCCTACTGTGAAGGAGATCCCTTCTTCTGATCATTTATTTGGTACCCAATAAATTTCCCTTTCTGGTACTGCCAGATTCACCTGGTGTAGTTAGAGGTAGTTCATTTTGGTTTAGTGGGCTGGATATGGTGGGGAGAATTATTCTATCAGGGCTGCATTCCCTTGCGATATTAGAACTTATAGTCAGAATGCATTAGACTTGGGTCACTTTCTTGGGCTAGGAAAGGGGTAAAGAAGCACTAGTGCTATGTTATGTTTTCAATCCTGAGGTCCCAACTATGTCACCTTCGTCTTTCCACATTTCAGAGTTCTCTTTGGTTATTTTTGCATTATGTACCTGGGTGATAGCTGTAATTAGCAAGGAAGATCTGGGAGAAACAAGTCTAAGCAATCTTGTCTGAACTGGAGGAACTTCCATAGATTTAAGAGTATATACATTAAAAAAAAATGTGTATGCATATTTTTAAATATATACAAACTATTCTTGAATCTTTTAATTTAAATTTTAAATAGGTAAGATGTTCACAGAAATAACAAATCATTCCTCATAAAAAGATATGCAGAAATATAGCCCTAATTTTAGTTATCTTCTGTTTGCCTATGCTCACCCCCAGACTATAATAGGTAATTTGTATTTTGTACCTGAGTTTCCTGATTGGAATACAAGAAATACAAATGCATGTTACATATACTGCTTTGCACTTTGCTTTTTCCAAATAATGATCTATCTTAGACCTAATTTTTTCATATCAGCACATAAAGAGCTTCATCATTCTTTTTTTACTCACTTGGAATTCAGTTGTAGCGTTGTACCATAATTCATTTTATAAGACAAATTGATGGGCTTTTTAAGATTTTTTTTCTAATCTCATACAAATAAAACTACAATAAACTTAAATATATGCCATTTCTCATACTGGCAAATATATCTGTAGGTTATATGCCAAGAAGAAAGAATTCTGGGTCAAAGGATATATATGACTTTACTCCGTATTGCCAAATTGACTTCCACAGGCCCTGAGCCAATTTTCGCTCCTACAATAAATGCATGAGAATGCCAGTTTTCTCACATAGTTACTAATAAAAAGTGTTGTCAAAAGTTTGAATGTTTGCCAGCTTGATATTTAATTCTTGAGAAAATAAAAATAACATTTTTTAAAGACCTGGTGGTGTTTAGCAAATGATAGGAGAGCTCAATGAATGTTTGGTCCTTTCCCTCACAACTTTCAATATGCCTAATAGTTATACTTGTTCATTATACTAGAGAGGATTTAATCCATACCTGTATTTTATATTTATATTTTTATCTGTATATCTATTCTTTTTTTTTTTAAATATATTTTTATTTATTTATTTATTTAGACAGAGAGAGATACAGAGACAGAGACAGAGAGAGAACTGAACTGAGGGAGCTCCCAGTTCAGCACATGGTTCCGCACGGGCCGGGGCCGGGATTCGATCCCTGGTCCCCGGCGCTGCAAAGTGAGCGCTTAACCCACTGAGCCATCCCGGCTTCCCTGTATATCTATTCTTATATCTATATATCATTATATAAATAAATAAATGTATATATACATATATGTATATATATCCATGCATACATACATAATATATGCTATAGTTACATAAAACCATATAATTAAATAACTATGTAACTATATAACTATATATGCAATGCCTTTGAAAAGTTTAGAGATGGGGAAGCCGGGATGGCTCAGTGGGTTAAATGCTCACTTTGCAGTGCCGGGGACTGCGGATCAAATCCCAGCCCCAGCCAGTGCGGACCCATATGCCCCCCAATTCAGTTCTCTCTCTGTCTTTGTCTCTGTATCTCTCTCTCTCTCTCTCTCTCTCTTTGTCAAAAATAAATAAATAAATAAAAATATATTAAAATAAATATTTTTTTAAAAGTTTAGAGGACAAAAATGTCTGTACATAGCATGATTTACAAGGTAGCACTTGTTCCTTTGTTAAATAAGTAAAATATGATTTCAGAACAATATGGACACACTGAGGCTGGGGTACCTTTCTGTAGGAGTGAGGAGCCAGGCCTTGAAGGATGCTGATGTTTGCACACGTGATCAGGACATGGAGAACAAGAAGGTGTGTCTGGGTGCTGCAAGGCTCCCACTGAAAGACTATGGAATGTTGAGAGAGATAATGGGAGCAGGGCACAAATAGCTGCCTTGGGGGGCACTAAGATTGGTTGGATGGATATAGGGAGGCAGTGGGCAACCAGGCTGAACTTTTCTAGTAATGTGGGGCAGGAATATCTTCTTTTACATTTTATAATTCTTCAAAATTCCTCTCTGGACAGCATGAATCTTTTTATTTCTCTGTTAGTAGAGATCATTTTAGGTTCCATGATTATAAATTAAAATCATATTAAGGTGGAAATAAAGTGAAAGAAGGAAAAAGTGAAGGTTAAAGTATTGTCTCTATGATATTCTTCTCTGTTCTCCTCACTTGTACTACTTTTTTTAAAAGTGCAAGCCTCTAATTAGAAGATAAAGAATGAAAGAGAGCACACAGACTCCCCTATGTGATTCCTCTAAGAAATCAAAGCTCTTCCATTTTCAATTTTCTATCACGACAACATAAAACGATCTCATTAAGGACTTTGTGATGTATTGGTAAAGTTTAGGCAAAGTTCAGGCAGCAGTGAATTAAAAAAAAAGTGTTTGAGAATTTGTGCAAAAATTGAGTAGCTTCAGATTTAAGTTTTCAGGAAGTTGGAACGAAATAAAAAGGGAAAGCTCACCGGTAATGATCAGTCCAGAGATACTCTCTGAAACCCACAGACCGAGCCAGAGCAGAGAGTCCCTGAAATGCAAGCTTAATAGGAAGGCATTGGAGGTGCTACATGCGGAGGTCCTAGCCACTGGAAAGTCTGTTATCTGTGTATATAATGGAAGGGAAAGTTATCTCCATTGTAGCAGATGCCATCTTCCCCAAAGGTGACAGCCATGTTGCAGTATAAATAACACTAGAGGAAACTGGTTTTTTGAGTCCAGAAGAGGTGCATTCTTAAACTGGGGCTCTTTCACAGACAGTGAGGCAGAGGTTTAGAGTAAGTTTTTACATTGCTTATTAGAACAGATGGTAAAATCTCTTTCTGCTTTATATCTTCCATAAAATTAATCTTGAAAGATTGAGATATAAATGATCTGTAAAGACTATAAATTGAAGTTTCCTTATACATCTGGTGGGGTTTTCAATGCCAATGAGTTGCATGTCATCTAGAAGGACCTTTTCTCTGGATCAGAAGGCCTCAGTGACTCTTATCTGTTGGTTTTCAGGTATGTGGTTGGAGTACAGATAGTCAGTGCCAAAAAGGAACAGACTCGTTGGAAAATACTTGAGTAGCAGTGATTACTGTTTGCCTGGCTTTAGGAACCAACTTCTGACTCTAACAGGCAGACAGTTCCCCACCAACCCTTTCATTTATAACAGCTTTCCTTCAAGGCCTTTAACTCAAGAAGTCTGACCAGGACAAAAGAATAAGTGAAGACTCAGTCCAGGCTGAAATGGAAATGAAATTCAGTATAATATGTATATTTATGAAAAAGGAAAGTAAATTCAGTGACCTATGAGATCAGGTTCTAGGACCTCCTGTGAGAAGCTGTGTTTACCATTTAACCAGCAAAATGAGTATTTCTCCTGGGCATTTCTTCTGATAGGTCCCAAGGCTATCCTTCTGCCTTGTACCCTGTCTATCCTTCATTATCTAACCCGGGGTGGCATCTTCTTTCTCTAGCTTCCTTTGTATAGAGATCCCACTTGAGTTTATACAAGTGCTCAAAAAAGATTCTTGGGGAAGCCGGGATGGCTCAGTGGGTTGGGCACTCACTTTGCAGTGCCGGGGACCAGGGATCGAGTCCCTGCCCCACCCGTGCGGACCCATGTGCTGAACAGGGAGCTCCCCTGGTTTAGTTCTCCCTCTGTCTCTGTATCTCTCTCTCTCTCTCTCTCTGTCAAAAATAAATAAATAAATAAAAATATATTTAAAAAAAAAGATTCTTTAAGCATTACAGCTACATACAAGTTTTAGCTTGTCTGATAGATTGCCATGGTATTGTGCCCACGAATTCACTGCCCTAAATGACTGTTCTTTCTCCTCTCTAGTTAAGTCAATATCTCCCTCTGAAAACCATCTCAGACTGTGTTTAGGAATCTTGAAGAATTCTCTCAGTGCATTTCCAATATTGCACTTTATAGCTTGTGTTCATCTCAGTTTCTATTTTCTTCCTCTTATTTTGTCTCTCCTCTAAAGAAAGATTACATTGACCAGGCACCTATAATGCATCAGACAGTTTACATGCAATTTTCTAATATCCCATTTAGTGTTCAAAACAAGTCCATGAGGTAAGTAGTATCATTATATTTTATAAAAGTTGAGCAGCAGTGATTGGTATCTTCTCCCTCTGTCTGGCTTCAGTAATCTATTTGGTTTTCAATTGTCTAAGACACTGCTGCACACATTGCTCTACTTAAAGCTAAAAGCAGTCTGAAGATCTACGGATTGCGAACAAAGCCTATATGTCATGGTTGCAGGGTTCCTGCTTACTTGAGAGAAGAGCTCAAGCACATTTCTGCAATCCTGTGTTGCCATCTTTGCATAATGACCTGGGACATAATAGGCTGCTAATGTCCTGCTCAGACCCTTGGCAGTTTCAAAGGGTCTGGGATTTATGTAGTTCTGGGGATCCCATTAAGATTTCTTTTTCTAAATTATTTTTAGAACAAAAAATCATATTATTATGCATTACATTTTTAAAAGTGACAAGTATCATAGACATTTCAAAATTTAAAAAAATAATACTTTGTTAACTTTCTGAAACAGTTTTATCGTACTTTTATTTCATTATATCTTTTGGCCACTTTCTCTTTGATTGCCTCTTTATATGATGTTTTATATATTTTTTACAAAGAATAAATTGATAACTCATTTTTTTTCTCCAATATCATTAATCAAAATATATATTTTACTAAATTACATCAATCATTTAGAAAACACTTTTTTCATCTTCACATTTTGTTATTGGTAATGCCACATTAATTTTCAAAACATTCACTAGTATAAAACAATGTGACAAAAGAATTAAAATTTTTGAAATGTATGTCCCATTTTTTAATCTGGTTACCTAATAAACAAAACTTAATATAATAGATGTTAAATGTTAAGATTTTCAAAATATTTGTATTACTAAATATACCTATTTTTAGGAGTATTTTCTAATGTTTATAGGCAAATATTTTAACTTGTTTTGTTTTTTCTCCAATTTTGTATACATAATTTAATTACAATCTTAATCTTGTCTAAGCATATAGTTCAGTGGTATTACATGCATTCATAATGTGCTGCCACCACCAAATCCATCTCCAGAATGTTTTTATCATGTAAAACTGACACTTTCTACGTATTAAACAATACCCCCATGTGCAGTGTAAACTTTCATGAATGTTGTTGAAATTGGGAAAATTCCTGTCAAGTTCATAAATGACATGCAAGACAGACTTTCCCACAGATGGCTTTGGGCTGTGTACACATCAGACTTGGCTTCTTCTCCATGCCCTGCATACTTCTGAAGCTGGATGCTGCAGGAACAATCCACGGAGAAGTGGCCTCTAGCTCTGCAACATTTGGTTTCAATGCTGTGTGAATGTTTCTGGGATAGCAGAAGTATTTCTAAATCACAGTGCCTAGCAATAGCGATACTGCAAACCACGTGGTTATGCCCAGCCTACCCCAGTCTAAACTAAATATGTACCCACCGCACACTTTCTAATTAACTAAATCTCAAAAGTATCTGTGGTTTCTCCAATGCTACCTGTCATGAGAAGTATGACAATTAGAAAGGCAGGCAAAGGAGACAGTGTTATTAACCAGCTGCAGTTAAATATTTTATTTTAACCAATTATAATTAAAACATCTTACTTTTACAAAATGTGTAGCTTTATAATGTGTTGATATGGCTTGGCTAATTTTTGACTTATGAAAAAAACACAGGAGGCCACGCTACATTTCAGGCTCACTGTGGCAGTTGCAGTGCGTCACCTTGCTGGTACGAGCAGTGCATAGGCCACAGAACTCTCATAGGTCTCACAGTCCATTCTTCTGGGCTCTGACGCATGCATACATGTCCTTGCTTGTCCTTACTCTGTCCCTTCACATCTATTTTGTCTTCTGGACTGTGGATTGCAAGTCCAACATTTGATGCAAAAATAATGCATTGCTGAACTGCCTCGCCAGTTTCCATAAATCCCTGTAACAGACCCATGTACATCTCCCCATGCTCTACTCCTCTGACTGAATCCTGTCTGACACACATGTGATAAAAAATGACATAATCTTTAGGCTTTGCTAGGTGGTCCTGAAGCTTCAGCTTGTTCAGCTTTATAGTAATTTCATCTCTAGCCCAGAATTTGTGTGTAGGGTTTCTCGTTGATGTCCATGTTGCTTCATGGCAGTTCATACTCTGTGAACCCTGGACTGATGAGAAAGATTCATAAATATAATCTGGTAGAAAAACGACAGCATTTTTAGTGTAATCGCAATGGAAATAGGCATTTCACATTGCACCAATATTAGTTGTCCTGGGTAACAAAATTAAAAGTTCTCTCAGTAAGAGTAGCTTGGAGCTTTTCAGTTAATCTCTTTGTGTCACATATTATGTGCACTGCACATACTAAAAGATATACATTTTCACTGCAAAGTGTCTGTCTCATTGCTTAAAAAATAGGCATTCACCAATTTATACTGAAAGACACATTATTTATGGTGTGCAAATGAAAAATATTAATTTATTTCACCAGTGTGGCCTCTGCAGAGGATTCTGGACTCTTTAGCAGTGATGGTAAAATATAGAGAGATAAACATTGTGTAATTATTTTCAAGGATGCCTTCAAGGTACTTTCACTAGGACTGCCTTATTACTCTGTCTATTTGAGACCAGTTTTAGAAACTTATGACCACAATATAAGTATTTTATGAGTTTTTGTTTGTTTTTAGCATTTAGAGGAGAGAACACGGAGTCCAGAATAGAGAACTAATGCTAGATTCCCAGATCCACCCCTTGTGAGCGGAGATATTTGTAGGCAAAATTCTCACATTGTAAGAACTCATTTACATTATCCATAAATAGGAATGCTCCTTGCCAAGCTTCACACTCAGAATTCTCCCCGTCACAGAGCTAAAGTCTAAAGAGCAAGGTAATGGTAGGCTAGCTAAGGTCATAATCCATCTCCAAATCTCAGTGTCTAAACAAAATAAGGGATTCTTTTTGGCTTCTATCATACTGGAGTGTGGCCTATCTATGCAGTCACACAGTGACTTAGTCTGATATTAGTCCGATTCTATCTTGGGACCTTGGGAACCTCTTTTTGCTGGTAGAGGGGCAAGTATGCAAGCATCACACAGAAAAAGCCTTGAAGGGTCTCATCTAGAAGTGAGGCACATGTCCTTCCAACACCATTTCTTTTGGAGCAACACTAAACTACTCTTAGTAGCCAACCCGTGCCATGCTGTCCTACCTTGGACTCATAAAGTGTACAGGATTGCTTGTCGGCTCAGGACACTTCTACTCAGCTTTTGAGGCCCAGCTTAAGTACCATGAAACCAATGCCTTTAATAGGTTTGGCTATTCTTTGGTCAAACATAAACTAGGCTTTGTACATTGTCTCATCATGCCACATTATATTATAAATTGTGGCATGTCTATTTCTTCATTATTCTGTTGGAGAACAAAAATGTTTCTGAGCATCCCTTCAAATCATTATAATTATCCTATATTATGGGCAGAGTGATTGCAGAGCCAAAGGGCTGTTGGGAATGTACAGCCGCTGGAGCAGAGAGGACACTGACTAATCAAGGAGACGCTCACTCCATCAGGCTGTTTGTTGGATGCTGAGCTCAAATGCAGCTAGAATCTGCACACTGGCTGCACCCAGCAGGCAACCTTTGCTGGAAGCATGGGGGCCAAACTAGTCTGAAGAACAGGAATGGGAGGAGCAGAAACTCACTCCTTTTGACCACTAACTGTTTGCTCGGAAATTCATTAACAAAACTTCTGAAGGTATAACAGCACACTTTTATGTTCAAGAACAGAGAAACTTAGAGCGGTAATGAGGCTGGGTTTATAAGCCCCATAAGCAGCAAAGATCATTTTAATGCAAAACTCCTTGGATTAAAAGCTCTCTTTTTCACTGCACCCCATGGACTCTACACTCAGGGAAGTTACCATTTTGTTGTGAAGTCGAGGCTGATTCCTGAGAAATAAGGAGTGAATCGCTTCAAGCACAATAAGAACAGCCTTCCAATGTATAACCCGACCGTGAGCAGGCAGTTTGGGGAACGTGTGCTGGAATCAGGTCATGGGAAAAAGGGTGTGCAGGGCTTCTGCTTCTAGTTCATGTCTGGATCTGAGTTTGGACATCCTCTTTGGAGGCCCTATACACCAGAAAGCCATTTCAATACACAATCCAAAGTCACTGAGGCTATTTCCAATTGCTGAGACTATTTCCAATTGCTGCTTACATTTCTCCCCATACTTTTATGTTGCCCTCTTATATGGTATCCTGCTCTTACACTGAATCTTTGTATAATTTGAAATAGAATTTGGATTACAATGACAGATATAATACATTAAAGGCTTAAATCTTACCATTGTAGTAAACCAATTATATAAAGCTTTTTTCCTCTGGAAGGAAAGAATATTTCTATTTTTTCTTTAATTGATGTCTAATTAATCCTCTTCATGTAAGATGACCCTATATGCAAGGTCTATCTGGAAAAAATTCAGCCATTGTCAATATAATGAGAAAGGTTCGCATGATATTGAGGTATCCTAGCAGCCAAGGCGAGTGGACTGGAACACACATGTGTGAACAATGATGCCTTCCCTGGACTAGACAGTGGGGGCAATAGATGTCCTGAGTGAAATGTGTACTGCATAGCTATCAGATTTAGAGTATGATAAGGAAACTGATGGCAATTCCAATAAAAGATTTTGCAGTGTGTTGAACTGTGGAAGAGACACTGGGAGAACTATGTGAAGTCTCAAGGTTCCTACTTTGAAGGGAACTGAGGCATCATTGTGCTTTGAACAGTGTCTCCTGTATCTTGTATTTTCTTCAATAACTGCCTCTATTTTTCATATTACATGTCTGGATACTTTCCAGACACACCTCATATGGAGTCATGGATAAGCCCTGGAGTCCCCAACATCAGATTCACACATGCATAGACCTGTCCATGTGTCATGCTGAAGCCCCCCTTTTTTATTGTTAAATTTATTGGGGTGACATTGATTGGAAACAATTAGAAAGTTTCCAGATGTACAAGTCCATATCACATCACCCATGCATCGCATTATGTGCTCACCACCCAGAATCAGCTCCCCTTCCATCACCATATATCCAGTGTTCACTCCCCCGCCCCAACTCACCCTCCCCCCTTTTCCCCTCTCCTCAGGTAACCACCAAACTATTGAGTGTGTCTATAATTCTGGTGCCCTTTCCCACCACCCCTCCCACTCTCCCTGCCCCTCCTCCCCTTCCTTCAGGCAATCACCCAGCTATTGAGTGTGTCCATAGGTCTCTGTATCTTTGTTAATTTCAGTTTTATATTCCACCTATAAGTGAGGTCATATGGTTCCTGATTCTTTCAGTCTGACTTATTTCTCTTAATAAGATGGTCTCTAGGTCTATCCATGTTGTCACAAATGACTGTATTTCATCTTTTCTTATCACTGAACAGTATTCC
>PVKE010019935.1:12375-28085 GCA_004027555.1 Craseonycteris thonglongyai | reverse complement strand
TTATATATTTTCTATCGTTGATGTAATTCTGGTAAGAGAGATTTAAAAAAGACATTATCCAAAACTTCTTCTGTTTTAGAATGGCCCAAGAAGTTTATAATGAAATAACACTGCCAGTCAATCATTAATATAATACAGCATGGCAAAATTCTAATTCTAGAAATCAAATATAAAATTTTTAGATTAAATACTTAAATAATTTGGGAGGTGTTCTAATTCTGATGAATTATATACACACATACACAGTCAATGTTCTCCCCAAACCAATGTGTAAAGACATTTCTAGAAGGTAAAAGTCACTTTCACCTAATAAACATGAATAAAATACCTACAGAAACCTTCAGAATGTAATCGTCCATTACAAGTGTTTTTTAATCCTCTAAGCCTGCTCTTCTCACCCTGACACTTCAGGATTACCAGGCTACTTTCATAAAAGACCAATACCTAAAATCTACCTCCTTTTTGGGGTGAGGGGTGAGGAGGGGCCAGGCAATTATTTCTCAAGTTAGGAGAAAGCCTCATCTTAGTTCATATTTCAAAGATGCAAGGAGCGAGCCCATTTAAAGGTAAAAATGCCCCGAGGAAAGTACGGTCAAAATGATGTTAAGAAGCATTTATACCACGACCTTAGGCGGGAGATTATTAGCCTGGGGGTCTCTCTAGATTTATCACACCAGTTATTTGAAAAGAATTAATACAAAAAAGTCATTAGTATTGAAAATTTCTAAAAGAGGCTGAAATGTGTACATCTAGAAATACTATGAAGTTATTCTAGGAGCAGCGTTTTGATACATAGAATAAAATACTATGGTGCCTGAGTCTACCTAAAAAAGTGAACGACCACACCCATTTGTCTGGGATTAAGACCAATAAGGCGCCTCATTAGCTACTTGCAATTCTAGTGAAAGGAAAAAGGATATTGTCAAATGCCCCCTAAAATGCAAGCATATACATATTCTACAAACAAAGCAATAATTCAAGGTAAATGATCAGTTCAACTGATAGCTTTGATTTACAGCCCAGTAAATTCCAGTTATTTCATATCATTTTTTTTGCCCACATCCTCCTATCCCCTTTCTCCCATCAAGTGTCCTCTGATTCCGTCAGTTTTTTTGTTTTGTTTGTTGTCCACATTTCTAAAAACACGGAATTGTTTCTGTGAACAGACTTTGAAATAGGTTCCAATATATTTTATTGTCTACCCTCATTTATCTTTGTCTGTTTTATTCAGATGGTTCTTCTTTCATTTCATACTCTGGCTATTTTTTAACAAGTTGATTCATTTTCTGTTTTATTTGTGTTTTCTGTTTAGGTTTTCAATATGGATATGTCTTTCTTCAATATGAACTATTTCAGACGTACAGAAAAAGATCTAAAACAAAATTTAAAAGGACCCATTTACCTACCACAAAGGGCAAATAAGAACTATAAATGCAAGGCATAGACAATGTAATGTAGAATTGTACACCTAAAAACTATGTAAATGTTACCAACCAATGTCACCTCAATAAATCTAACAATAAAAAAAAAAGAACTTTAAAAATAAAGCCAAACCCCCTTACCTCAATTGCTTACTCTCCTTACTTGACAAAGCACATGATTATACTGAATTTGATATTCCTTCCCAAACCATTTTTACTACAGATATATACATACATGAACTGTGGATGATATTGTTTAGCATACTTTGAACATTTATTTAAAAGAAATCTTATGATGTGCCTTGTAGGGGAGGAAAAATAATTTTCCCTCTAACCTTGTAGGTGCTTGTCTGAGACACCCCCTGTCATAAAACAGATTAGCAAGAGAAAAACCAACAGAAGGTATGACATGTATGTATACTTCCTGTCTACACGAAAAAATAACAAGGAAAACTGAGCAACTCCCTAAAATGGCCCAAGCCATTTTCTTAAACATGATCTGCAGCTGAAGGTGAAAGAGAGATGTTGGGGAGGGCAGAAGGCAGTTATGGGAGGTTTCTAGGAAAAGCACTTTAAAGAAGGCTGCGGTCCTTAAACAGATCTAAGTCTTTGCCTTCTCCCTTAGTAAGAGTTTCTAGGAATTTAGAATCTTAATACTCTCCCGGTCCAGAGAGGGAGGCACCCTTAGCAATGGAGGCTTCCTTTATGAATGTCAATTTCTCTTACAAAAGAGCAACTTCTACTTAATTTTCTGAACTTCTCCCATGTCTGCAGTTTCTTAAAAGTAAATTACCCCGCCCCCCCAAATCAATATGCCAAAGAGGCAAATTTTGGGGTGGCAAATTCTGCTGCCCTCCAGCATCATCCTGCAACTTAAACATGTCAGTGTTGTGTAGGCAAGATTTAGCTATAATGAATGCGTAAAATTATAGTCTAATCACCCGAGTCCAATACTATCTCATTTTATGAATACAGTATAATTTATCTCTTCTTTTATTGCTTGGACCTTTTGATTGTTTTCCATATTCTCCACCATTTAAATAATGTTCCTCTCTGTACCATGTCTCTCCATGTGCACATGTGAGGATCTTCGTAAAATGCATACCTAGGAGGAGTTGCTTGGTCGTGGGATGTGCACCAAACACGATAAAATATTTTGAAGACTAGAGGATATAGCAATTTACACAGCTTTCAGCATGATATGAGAGACCCCAATTACTTCATATTTTTGTTGAGACTTTATACATTTGCAGGGGTGGAAACATTTTCCTTCCACCCTTCTCGGGTCTTTGGATGTTCTAAAAATTAAATTGATATAAGACAGATTGCCAGAAGAAAAACAAATTTAATTACATATGTACAGGAGCCTCATAAAACCCTGTGACCCAAAAGGCAGCCAAGTAATTAATCGAAGCTGATATAACATCCTGAGCTAAGAAAGAGGTAGGGGACTGGGAATAGAGAAGGGAGGAAGGTAATTCATAAGAAAGCAGAGGAGAGATTTGGAAAACAAAGGTTGCTCTATTGTACCCATAAGTTTCTTAAGTAAAATGCTACCTCTGGTAATAGCTTTGTTCCTGGGACAGACCCCTTTCCAATGTAAATTTATGCAGTTGAGTGGGAGGTGAACTGTGGTTCCTAAATAAACTGCATTTTGATTACCTTTAGCTCTATGTCATCCTCATGCCAAAAAGACACTTTTTGGGGTAGCTAAGTCTGCTCCCCTTCACTTTCAACTTTGCAGTCTTTGTCATCTATGTGAGAGAAAAGATGTTTTTTTCGTGGCATTTATTTGCATTGCTTAAATTTTGGCCACTTTATCATTGTCACTAGAACTCTTATTAAAGCTATAGATTTTCAGATAATAAACTAATAATTCTGGGGATGTGGATTGTATAGCTGCATTTTTATTAAATCTTTAAGTCATTATCTTGTAGTGTAAAATTTCAGAACCATTGTCCTAAATAATGACCAAAGCGATACTAAGATTTACATTTTTTCCTTAAGTCTAAGACTTTGATTCCTAAAAATGTCCCCTCATGATAGGATTTTATAACATGTTAGTTGGTAAGTATCAATGAGACACCTAACTTGAAAAAAAACCCATAAAATATAAAATCTCATTCATTTGAATTTAATTTATCATATTAGTAGTACTGATTTTTATTGTGCTTCCTGAGGACAGAAATAATCATTGTCTAAGCATTGGTGGTGGTGGTAGGGCAGAGAACTGATTTTGGTGTTAAATGTCATTTACTTTATGTTTTTTAAAGATTTATTTTGTTTTTGACAGAGACAGAGAGAAGAGGGAAGGCCCAGAGCAGTCTCCATAATTCCATGTCATCAGTTTTCGACATGGTTTCATTCTGCACAGGTGGGTGGGGGCTGCACAGGACGGAAACTGGGCTGGGAATCTCCCACATGAGAGGCATGCCCCCTCAAGCCAGGGGCCAAACCAGGGGGTGAGAACCGAACTGCACGCCTTCTGAGTGGGAAGCACACCTCAGCTCAGCATATGGGTCCATCCAGGCCAGGGCCAGGATTCAATCCTCAGTCCCCGGGGCTGCAAAGAGAGCACTTACCCCACTGAGCCATCCTGGCTTCCCCATAATTTATGTTTTTATGGAGGACTTGTGGCCCTACTCTGCTCAAATGCCCTCCTATATTTTGTCTAGTCCAACAATACTCTTACCAACATTGTATTAAGGAAATTTACAGTACAACTGAAACACTCTACATTCCTAGCACTGTGATCAATCTAATGAGATTTTGAACTTCATTTTTCATTGATTATGTATCTACATTTTGTGACCAAGCCACATTTTTCCCTGGCAATTCCCAAAGAGTTCAGTAATTAGAGGCTTCAATGAATTCCAACACCTAATCAAAAGGACACCTATTTGCTCCTCCAGTTTTCTGATTAAGAAAAACAGAAGCCTGTCTAGCATTTTGTGTCTTTCAAGACTTAGGCTTTAGTCTTATCTACCTATGTTGTCTTTCAAGGTTTCAATTGGAATAATGAACATAGAAGAAGGTACCCAGTAGTTATTATCTTCTCCCCATGTTGTGAGGGCAGACATTTGCTTAAATGAAAATAAAGAAACTGATAAAATCATTACACTGTATTACTTTATAGTGCATTGTAATGTATCAAGTATATTAGGTAACTAGTCCTTTATTGTGCAATCAAGTTTGCTTCATATAAATTTACAACAATCACCAGAATGTACTTGCTTCCTACACAGCATATGTTTCCAACAAAGTATAATTTTAACACATGGCCCAAATACATTGTTTAAAACCACGTTCATATCAACTTGACACATTGATTCTTTGTCAAACAATCATTGGAGAAATTAATTTCCTGTTGAAATTCTCAGCTAGGCTTCAACTATTTGTTTTCTATCAATTTCTAAAAGAATTGTACAAAAAGGTTTCTCTCTTTATCTTTTAAAAAAAATTTTTCTCTCTGAAGCATGCTGAAAGAGGCAAGAAATAGATTATATTGAATTTTATGCAGTGTTTGTAATTTTTGCTAAATGATAAATACTAGTTATTATTTTTAAATACAATAAAAAGTTAAGGCTCTTAGTTCCTAACTGTTGAGCACAGCAATCTACTGAGTTAATACAAATTTAATTTGTAATAATTACTTCTGTAATACATAAATTACATGGTACAGTATAATAAGTGATAATAGTACGTATTACAAAATGGGCTGACATCTTAACAAAAACACATTCTAACACATGGCTATTAAACGAGAGGAAAACGGTACTGTGAAGTAACTACACTTGCAATTTGCTTAGAAAATGAATCATAATGCATTAATGCCTCTGAATAATCTGCAAGTAAATGAACCAAAAAATTTACATAAATGACCAGCCATAGGTGCTTCTGTTATTTGGGGGTGAGAGAGGTGGTGGTAAAGGGGAGAGAAATTGGAATAAAGCCCTAGGTTAATAAGTGTTTCCACATATGCTAAGCCATCTTAACATTTAACCAGCAGAGGTCTAAAATGCAATTACTTTGTATTTATTATTATTTTGCTGATTTGTGTGCTAATAAAATGTTACTGCCCAACGGCAATGTTGAATTAACTACATAATGATGCCCTTGAAGATTAGCTAGATTAAACGACAGAATCCGATGGCTGAAGAATTATTTCAGAGATCACCTAGTCACTCCTAAGGGTCCCAGTAGCAAAATCCGTTTTAAATCATTGCATAAAGACACCTGTTAATTCTGTATGTGGCAAACCCCTCTATCTAAAATCCATATACCCTTTCTTCCCTGCTAATAGAATCTTGAATTGTATGAGGGCTGGAAAGATGCCTAATTAAATCTTCATCTCAGCCACCTTTGTAGTTAAGATTGGCCATCTGATACAGATCTAGCAACACTAAGTAAGAAGTCCCCTAGAGGCTTCTGGGAAAGAATTTTCTTTCTTGACCCAACAGGTATTTTCTGTCTCAAACACCGACATAATAGAAGACACTGCAGCAGCCATACTGTTGCTTGGAGAGAAAGATCAAAAGAATTAGACGGTGACCCTACCTGGAGAGTACGTATTGCCATCACTACCTTACTGAAGTTGGGAAGCTTACGTCAGTACTTGCAACTCTTTCCTCACAGAGTCTGCTGATTTGAAAGCTCACCATTAGCTCATTTAATCCTCTCACAATCCCGTGAGGAAACATGGAAGTGTTAAATCTCTATGTTTATACAGCTGTTTAGGAATGAAGCTGGGACTTGCACATAGATTATCTGATAACAAAATTTATACTCTAGAAATCCTCACGTCTCTCACTCCCTGTATCCAATAGTTTAGCAGCCACACTGTTTCCATACCTGTTACATCAGTCTACTTTACTCCCTTCCCATGGTCACTGAGCTGTTCTCTCCATGACCGAAGGAGATCCTGACACACTACCTTCATACTGCAAGGATCATTTTCCTACAGTGCAAATTGAATCCTCTCTGTTTATTAAAGCCTACAATGATTAATTTATAATTAACCCACTATGCTTACTTTATAAATTAACCCACCATGTTTACTTCATAAATAAAACAAACTCTATATCAGACCAGCCTGCCGGCCAAATACCATCCCAGGACTCTAACAACTGATTGCCTTAATAAGTAACTAAGCTTTTTAATTATATGCTTTAAAAAAACCCAGGATGACAGTCATTCTTCTCTATAGAACATAACTAAGATAAGATGGAATCTTCCTGCACAGAACCAAGAAATGAAAGCACAAGGGCAAGATCCTGTGAACTTGTGGGCTTTATTCAACCCACGTGGTGTTTTTAAACAGAAATTGAGGTCTGAAGGTCTAGAAACAGTGCTTTTTGTATTCCTTTGTGGTAGCAGTTGGCTAGAACAGAATAGCAGCTGCCCAACTCAACGATTCGTTCACCTTAGGCCCAGCCATGTCCTTGTATATATTCAAATTTTACACTCTGGACTGGAATGATGGAGATTTGAGTTTGGGACCCTGGGTCATTGATTGATATTTCAACCTTGTCATTATTGCTGTTGTAATAGCAGCAGCAGTAGCAGCAGGAGAAGCATTGTCATTTTCACTTAGTGGCTATATGTTTATCATTGTGGGGGTCATAAAGATGTCCAACATGTCTATGATGAACAATCTAGATAAGGGGGTCTGAGGTGTCAATTGTGGAAGAAAGAAATTTTGAGTTCAGCGAGACCGTGGCCAAGCTAAACAAATTAAAATATTAATAACACCCACGCTGCACAACAGCTAGAAGAACAAAACAATAAAATAACATGGATGCTTCTAGAAGTTTGCCTGCCAGCTAGTAGGTATTTAATTGAATTGGGGTTGCCTACTATGTAATAGGTATAGAGCAAAGTTATAGAACACTTTCGAAAATACACTGAAAGCACGAACCCTCACCTAAGGAAAAGAAAATGTTTTTTTTTGCACACACAGATTTTTTCATATAATTTTAGATTCTAAGGCCACTGATGTGGGCCTCAGGGTGATATTTGATATAAAAAATAGAAAACAGGGATTTTTAGCCAGTATGGATTTATAATCACTGAGTATCTTTTGATTATTGTAAGAGAAATAAATTTATGCCACAAGCAAAACTAAGGGTGGGTTACATGTAGGTTGTTAGCCACAGTGTTCTCAAAAATATTAGGAAAATTGTAAAATAAAATAGTTAGGTGATACCGGGAAAGCTTAGCAGGTTGAGCGCTTGCCTTGCAACCATGAGCTCCAACAAGTCCTGGCCCCGGCCCATGCAAATCAATGTGCTCAACTGTGACGCAAATGGTAACAGCCAAGCCCTGTGGCCAGGGTCTCACCTGCCATGCCCGGTTTAGTTCCCACCCCATGTGACCCCCACATCCACCTGTATGGAATGAATCTATGTCACAACGAATGAGGTACCACTATGGAGACTGCTCTGGGTGCTCTCTCTCTTTCTCTCTCTCTTTCACCTTCTCTTAAACAATAAAAATAAATCTTAAAAAAAAAAAAAAAGAAAAAGTTTGGTTTCCTGGCTCATAGCCCTACTAAAGACACTCTCAGCTCTGCCAAGATAATTCTGTGGTTAATCTCTTCAATATTTTTCTCAAGAACCATATTGTTGCACTCTCACTGTTTTACAAAACCCAAAGTTTCTTCCAAATATGATTGTGAAACAATTCTTCAGTAGCTTAAAGAGTGTGCAGGTAAACATAATATGCCATGGTTAGGTTATTAGTGAATCTCATGTAACATTAGCTAAGTAGTAAACAGAAATGACTTTGTAATCCAGGTGTCAAACAGTGTTGTGAAACAAATATCTGTGGGTCTGTATACTCAACAAGGTGCAGAAAGTCATAATTAGACTCCAGTTTGCTCAGGATTTCAGTATCATTTCAGTCCATTCTAGCTCACAAACATACAAGTATGTCTCTATTCAAATAAAAGGATGCCTAAGGGCAATAAAAATACAACCAAGAAGGAAGGAGGCATTTCTATAGGAGGACAAGAAGAAAAGGAAACTAACACTGTCTACTATATATAGAACTATGTATTAGTTCATTTAATCTTCATCATACCCCTGTGAAGTAGTTATTATTATGCATATTTTCTAGGTAAGGAACTAAGGTCACACAGCTGGTCAGCAGCCACTTATTCAGAAACAAATAAACCAAGTTGCAGGTAGCAATCAGATGTTAGTGATAATAGTGTCGTGATGCTGTTACTGATGATTTTGAAAGGCTTCAATTGTCTGTATAGGGACAGCAGTTTAGGATTTGTGGCAGTCAAGTTATCTAATTATGTGGCCACTGACTGTAAACTTAGCCAGAGTCATAAAAGTAAATAGATAAGATTGATCACAAAAGTATAAATATCTGAGCCATTCACACCACAGCATGTTTTTAACATTCCATAGTGGCAGCTTCATGATATTCTTTAGGAGCCAAGCAAAAATTGATCCATGTATATCCAACTCCAATCATAATATTTCAGAGAGGGAAAAAAAATCCTGGGATGCTTGATCCCTGGAATTTAAAACACATATGGCACTATAAAACTGCCTTTGAAATCTCGGAAAGAAAAATATTCACTGAAAGCCAGATCAGATAAGCTGTCTGGTTTTATGCTCAGTTGAGTGATACCAATTGCTTTGCCAATTTGCTAAATCTTAGTATATTGGCTAACTCTCGTCCCCATAATTTTTCCTCTTCCACTTCTGTTTCCCTCTGCCACTTTGTCCTTCTTGGTTTTGTATCTAATTATCATAAAATGAACATACCACAGAGCTTTGCTATTTCCTAAAAGTGTAAATGAAGAAAATAAAGTCTTTGTTTAGATGTCAGACTCAGGCTGCTTTCTGCCATTTACAAAGTCCTGGACTCATTTTCATATGAAGCCACAAAAATGGAAGGAGTTAGACTGTACCATGAAATGTCCTAGCCAGCTTGTTCCTGCTTGGAATGTCACTGACAAATTTTATGGCCTCAGATCCAGAAATAAACACCATTTGGTGACTGTTTGTATAGTCAGGCCATTAAGTGCAATGATTTGTATTTCCTCAAGAGATCCCTTAAACTGCAGTGCTTGGCATTCGCAGCAGCTTGGCAGTTGTTTTTTTTAATCCAGCAGTTCGTTGGCTAATAAAGTATGTGCAGGGCACAATATAACCCTATAGATATGAAAGAAACAAGGTGGGAACTTATGGCTTCACAGAGTCTCTGGGAGACGTCCTATATGTAAAGCACATTAAATACCAATACATTAATACATTTTGTTGAAGCAACTTTCTTCATGGCTGAGGCTGTTTACCCTGTTTGGGCTGTTCTGAGCTCTGATACTATGGGCCAAAATAGACATTATCTCTAATAGTTCTTAAGAGGGTTTGCTACCAGAGAACAAAGTTTCTTTTATTGTCACAGGAAGGCATTCCAGGATGTATGGATAAGCCACACAAACAAAGCCAAAGAAGTGGTGGATTTATTAAAAGAAAGGAAATAGGACAGTATACTCTCAAGATGGCGTGAGAGTAAGCAGGCCAAAAGAAAACATAAATATATTTACAGAGTATAATGTCAAGTGCTGAAGTATAGACACTGAAATTGAGTGGCTTTATAATTTGAAACCTTACTCTTCCATTGGATACTCAATATAACGCACTAAGAGTGAAAAAAAACATGTTTATAAAAAAGGATAAATGACTTAGAAACAAGATAAAAGAAGCCATTTTATATGTGGGGTGTCTTATCAAAACTGAAGATATTGGATTAATGAGTATGCCTGAATCTCTACCTGCTATTAGCTCTTAAAAGAACATATTAAGTCAAGTAGAACAAAGAAAATTGAAGTAAAAGGACTAAGACCCGCAAAAGATTTACAAATACACGTACACCTAAGACTGTAAGACAACTCTAAAGTTAAAATAGCAGTTTGACAAAGGAAATGCAGAATTTTAATTTAGGTAACAAGAAGTAGCAAAAATCATTAATTAGCATTTCCATTTTTACTTGGGTATTCCAATTTTCCCTTCATGAGATACATCGTCACAAGCATTTACTGAGCAAATACCATGTATCATACAAAACTAAGATGCATGTGCAAATAAAATAGGACGTTTAAAATGAGTGTTGGGCACTCATGGGTATTCATGGGAATTTTTCCCATTGTTCAGGCGTAATTAAGTTTCCATTTTCCTATGAACTACACACAGTGAAGGCCATATCTTACCATGCTTTGGTCATCTATCTGTATCTCACTTTCTATCATATAACATTACATTCTCCCCTAGAAGCTACTGACTTGCCCCTTTGTCTCATCTTGTGCCTAGTACCAAAATCCCTGCAAATCTTTGTATCTGTCCCCCATTTTTTCTTTGTATCCTACCCTCTTCTACTCATCCTCCATGCAATGGCTTCTCTGACTCCATCATTACATCAGCAGGCAACACTCTAAAATTGATTCCTAGATTGGTTCTGGAAGTATCAGCTGATGCATCTGGACTTCCTTTATTTTTTATTTTAGTTTAAAATTTTTTTTTCTTTATTGTTTTTGACAGGGATAAAGAGAGAGAGAGAGAGAGAGAGAGAGAGAGAGAGAGAGAGAGAGAGAGAGAGAGAGAGAGAGAACTGAACTGGGGGAACCCCCAGCTCAGCACATGGGTCTGCACGGGTTGGGATTCGATCCTCGGTCCCTGGCACTGCAAAGTGAGCGCCCAACCCACCGAGCCATCCCGGCTTCCCCTGGACTTCCTTTAAGTGCACTTGACTGTCATGTGTAGAACTTACATGGCTTCGCACATGAGCAAATCCTGCATAGTTTATTTAAAAGCCCCTCAGCTCCCTTGCAGCAACAACCAGGCACAGGATGCTAAATCTTTGAGTATCTCTGTTGTTTGCTACAAATCATAACATCAAATACAGACTCACTCACACTGAGGAACACCCCAAAGCAATTTATGCTGATGCACCCCAGCTACTAACGTAAGTAACACTGGCTCTGGCTGCCTTGCTGAAAACTAGATTGGGCTGGAAAGAGGAAAATCATAGAACTCAGGCAGAGACTACCTCGCCACTGGCTTTACCAGAATATAGTTATAGCAGGTATGCATGGGTAAATCATGTTTAACATTTTCACAGTACAATCACATTCATCCTTTTCAAGAGGCTATAAAAATGAATAAAATGGCAATACGAAGGATCAAAATAGTCCCAGGCATTACAATTGTCCACAAAGGCTAAGCAAAACAATGATATGGATGAAAGCGAGTTTTTGGACTCCTTGGGATTTTTACCAAAATAACAACTCAAGAAATATACTTCTGAAAAAACTGTACAGGTGGCTGTTACTAAGTGAGTGAGAAAACAAGCAAACAACAACAAAAACAAAATAGCAGAATTTTAGTCTCTTCATTTCCCCCTTACTTTTCAAATGAAAGATGAAGTTCAAAACTGACTGTTGGAGATAAAACAGGAAAGGCTAACCCAAGTACAGCAATGCAGTGGATCACAGAGTTCATCAGTGCTAATTGCATTCGTCCATTTAACAATCAGGTATCTCAACAGCTTTAGCAGAAGTGACATCTGTCTAAGAGGAGAGGCGTGAACATATGTTCAGTAGGTGAAGTGGCATCAGGGTTTGAGGTCACAGTGCCTTGGAATCAATACCAATCAATTTTGAAACAAATGAGGAGTCTGTCATGTCTGACCCAGCAGGTAAGATGTCGTATTTTGTATAATTGAGTTCCCGATGCCACAGCAGAAGCCTGCACCTATGTCCTTTTATAAAACCTGTGCGATTCTAAGTTGTGGAGGAAAGATCACTATTGGAAGTGAGGGCAAGAAATGCCAGCCAGGCTGTGGAAACAAATTGTTGTACGAAAGAGAAAGCAGTCACAGGGGATATTGTACCGACCTAGCTTTCAGGAAGCTGAATGGAGATCCGGAGCCGGAGCCTACTTAGCCAGAAAAGCTGTCCTTCAGATATACTGTAAGATCTATAACCCAGGAGTATTTAAGTTCTTACACTTAAAAATCATATTTAGAATTGCTCCAACAGGCTGAACATTCGAGCTTTCTAAATTGTCTCTTAAGAAAAGAAATGATACATTTTCAAGCATGGTCTTCAGCTATTTGTGTTGAAGAAAAATGACTGAGATCTAAATCACAAGTGTCCTCCTTTACTCTTTAACTATTAACACATTTTCAGCTGGGATTCAGGACAGATCCTATTGTTGGCATGCAGGATTATAAAACTTTATCAAGGTTGTCTGTGGCATGAGCCAAGATTATGGTTTGGTTCACATGGCATGTTCCTCTTTTGATGTCACAAAAGAGAAATCAAAATTCATGGTAGCTTCTCTTTGGTGTTGTCTTCTCTTCTTTTGCTCTCTCCCCTTTCTACCTTCCTTTCTTTCTTCCTTCCTTACTCTCTTTCAACATGTAAGCCATGACAAATGTTCTCAAGTTTCTCCATGACAATCCCTCAGTAGAATGTGAAATGTTGTAAGGAACATGCATACATATCCACCCAACACATTTTTATTGAACACGCATTTACATTTAATACCAGAACATACAGAAGGCATGGCTGCCACTTTGATAGACTCAGAGGACAAAGCATGGAACCAAACAGGATTAGTCTCCTGCCTAAAAACCTTATAGAATTTGCCTTGCTAGGCTTTTGACTTGCTTAGGACCTGTGACCCTTTCATTTCTTCTGACTAGTCCTTTTATAATGAGAACGTCTCTAGTATATGCCTGTTCCACCACTGTATTTAGGAAGCACACAATTTGTCTTGTTTTGTAGGTTCACAGTTAGAGAAGAATTTTGCTTCATAATGAATCATCCCTGAAGTTTCACCTATATCTCATTTAGACAATATTTAGATGAAATTCTGGACTTAGAATTGATACTGGAAGGGGTTAAGACTTTGGGGGGTTGTTAGGATGGAGTGCCTGTATTTTGCATGTGAGAAGGACATAAATTTGGGTAAGTCAGATGGCAAAGTATCTTCCCGAACTTATATGTTGAAGCCCTAACCCTCCAAAGTGGCTATACAATTCATTGAGATTGTAAGGGTGAGGCCCTAATCCAACATGACTGGTGTCCTTTTAAGAAGAGGAAGAGACACCAGGGATGTGCTACACACACACTGAGAAAAGGCCACGTCAGGACATCATGAAAAGGCAACCATCTGCAAGCCAGAGAATGAGGCCTCAGAAGGAACCAAACCTGCCAACTCTTCGGCCTTAGACTTCCAGCCTTCAAAACTGTGAGAAAATAAATGTATGCTGTTTCCATGCTATTTTGTCATGGAACTCCTAGTGAACGAATACATTCTGAAAGGTGGAGCGAAGAAGGTCGACAGTCTGGGAACCCTGGTACCAAAGGAACAATATGGTGAAATTGGCAACCAGGAAATGCCAATAAATAAGACTATTCTCTCTGGAACTTCTAAAAGTCTGACACTTTTCTAAAGATACAAAACAGACAGTGGCTGATCTTCTCCAGCCAAATGTCACAGAAAAGTGTGTGGCTCCACCCCTTTTCCCACAGCAAAGTATGGGTGGGAAAACAGAATTCTACCTTCACCATGTTGTTATAAGACTGAGTTAAGAGACAAGATGTTCATTCTCAGTAGTAACATAGTATCTCTACCCATCTTTTTCTGCTGCTGGGGTGAATGTCAAAGGAGGACAATTGGAGAGTTAGGACACTTACCATCCAGCATTAGCAAAGCCATCCCTTGATGGTGTCCTCGAAAGCCCTTTGGAGAATAGTAACTAATAGTAACTACCTTTCCCAGCCAAGGAAGTCTTGGAGGAGGTCCAGTAGAGAGCCGGAATTCTTAGCCCTGCCCAGAAGTAATGAAGAGCTTCTCCCTTCATCAGCTGTCAACACTGATCAAGTATGAAACATGCATTTCTACTCCTACCCAACATTTGAAATGATAAAAATATCAATGAAACAAAATCCTGGCTCTTTGAAAAGACCAAGATAACTAGAAAAGATAAAACAACAGCAACAACAAAAAACTGATAACAAAGAGAAAAGACACAAATTACTAATATCAGGAATAAAATGAGATTATCACTATAGATCTTGTAGCTATCCAAAGGATACACAAATAGTATGAGCAAAAGACACATCACCAAAACAGTTATACAGATGTCAAAAAAGCTCATGAAACTGTTTCCACCATCATTAGCCACTAACTATGCAAATGCAAATTATATCCACAATGAAATATCTCTACATGCCCATCAAAATGGCTGAAATGAAGTATAGTCAGAACAAGAAATTCTTCAAAAGATCCTGAGATACTGGATCTTTCATTCAAGGAGAGCGTGAAAATACAAAATTGTATAGTCACTCTAGTGGTTTTAAAACCACTTGTTAAGAACAGTTTGTGTTCAGAGAGGAATTTTATGAATTTGACCTCAAAGGCAAGGTAAGTAAAAGCAAATATAAGTGACTAATACTGCACAGTAAAAGAAACCATCAAAACAACAAAGATGTATTATAAAAAACCAAATGGGGGAAGATGGTTGCATATATCCCTTCTGTTCATAGTTCATTAGCCAAAGCAAATTACATGAACAAGTTTTATGTCAATGGGATGAAATGAATTATCCTCCCATGGAATGGGTTTCATGGGGAAGGCTGGTGAATACTGTGGCAACGATATGAACTACTGTGGTGTCCGTTCATATTTAAGACTGATGAATAATTCTGCAGACACCTTCAACATTGCTGGTGGGTGAGCTTCACGGTCTAATGATTGACTATTTAACAGTGGTACCCCCACAGGTTAGTATATACTGGTACTTTTGCCTATGATTTTCTAGTTTCTTTAGAAAAAAATCAATAGATTTCTGCTTGGGAGAATTTAGTCTGGTTGTAACCATTCTAAGAGCAAAAGGGACTAGTAATGAAGGCCTTCAGTGAAAGCCCCATGTTCAGTCACAATGCTTGTCAGTTTTCCAACACATCTTAGTCTATGATTACCAATTCAAATTTCATATTCTATTAGATTTCTCCAGTGGTCTCTTGACTGGGGACGTTCCTCTGGCTAGGTTAGATTATGGAGTGATCACACATAGACTTACAAATAATGACTGTGTTCAGCTTTGTGCTCACTCCTCTCACTAGCTCAAATTGGTATCTCCAGGCCCTGAACCTTTAAAAAAACTCTGGCTGGGAAAGCCGGGACGGCTCAGCGGGTTGAGCGCTCGCTTTGAGGCCATGAGGACCGAGGATCGAATCCCGGCTCCGGCCCAGGCAGGACCCAC
>PVKE010019935.1:0-12275 GCA_004027555.1 Craseonycteris thonglongyai | reverse complement strand
CTCTGGCTATGTAAGCACTTGCTTTCTTTTCAGGATTCTCCTATCCACGCATCTGAGGTGTTAGGCCTTCCATTCAGCTAAATTCATTACCACTCTTTCATTTGCTCTCCAATTTATCTGCCACAGTCTTCTCTCCCATTGTCTTTGTCCTCGTGGGTTTATAGCATTTTATATTCTTTAGTATCATTTAGTAGCCATTTGGGAGGAAGGGGAGATAAGTACATGTAACTGGAAGTCAAAGTGTAATGGTTTATCAGATATAAAAGGGGTGAATAACATTGAAGAATTCAAGACACTCTGGGAGAAAAGAAAATACAGCAGAGTTCAGATCCACCCTGAGACTTAAATGACACTGGAAAAGGATCACAATGAGCACAGGACCAGAAGGAAAAAGACGGATATAAATTGGGGAAAAGAATAAAAATTTCTTAAGAAAGAGAAGTGCATATAATAGATGAAAATAAACAAACAAGCTATAATTAATATAGGATATGAGAAATGCAATTAAATAAAATAATATCTTAATAATAATCTTAATGAGCTCTTATAATTTTTTTTTTTTTATACAAGGTAAAGCTACTTAAAAAAAATTCTATAATATAATCCAGACCCGAGGGTGGAAAATATGTTTTGTTCAGTTTTTAATTTCAATGGCCTCGCAAAGTGTCTGGAACATAATTCAATTGCTGTTGCTTGAAGGCCTAATGCCTTCTTGATTTAATAAAACTGAGGGTCATAATACCAATTTAGTAATTTTAATTCAGAAAATTTGTGAAATAGGAATCCGGCATCTGCAGAGTTATTTAGGAAGTTTATTAAAACATAACACCAACTATACATAGGATAAGTCCCCAGGCCTAGGGAAATCTGATGTTTACATGTCTTTCATTCGCAAAACATTTTATATTGCTTCTGAAATTGCTCAAAACTGTGCTTTGTTTCATAATTGCCACTAGGATTTGAGGTAGGACTATTTACCTTACATACAATACAGAAAGTATAAAGTTTTTATGAAATCTTGAGAACAGCTACAAGAAATCTAATTGATTCATGTTATAATGACACATGCATTAATTTAAAAATATACAAGATTGATTACCTATGTTCCAGCACTTTCGATGTCTTAAGTGTATAACGGTAAAGAAAATAGGAAGAAATTCCTTCCTTCTTGGACATTATGTAGTAATGGTGGTAGAGATACAACGAAAAATATTAGCGAAACATATAGCATATTAGATGGTCAGAAAAGTTATGAATAAGAATAAAGCAGGGAAAGCACAGGGGAAAAGTGTTCCTGAAAAGTCTTTTTTGAATAAAACCTGAACTTGTTGTTAGTGAGGGGACAGTGGATGAGTGTTCCCAAGAGAGCCAAGCATGGACAAAAGCCGTGAGATGCTACATGTTTTGTATTTATGATGAATTAAAAGACTAGTTTGACAAATGTAGAGTGTGCATAGTGACGATAAGTACATGATAAGTAAGGTATATGACAGAGAAAGAGGTAGTGTAAAAACTTAAAAAACTTTCACTGTTACTATGAGATGAAGAACCAATGAGGATTTTGAATAGGAAACAAGAGCTCAAGAAGAATTAATTCCTTTTATCTGAGTTCACTTTAAATTCTCATAGGAACTAGGTTTGTAAATCTTAAGTGAGTAAATTAAAATCAGTGTCTATCTTGGCTGTTACTATGCTTGTTTGATGTTGTGCTTTTGGTATTTTTATTAAATTTGTATGCTGTGGAAGATTGATAGGATTAATGGTGTCAAACTTTTAACCCTGCTCATGTCTGAATCCTTTGTCATGTGGACTATCAGCACTTCCCACCCTATTGCTGGGCATAACCACGTGTTTGCCAAAGACAGCGGAAATTAGACACTGTTGTTTATGCAGAATTGTGCTTGCGTTATTGCAGCTTCTTACTCCTGCCCTCTGCCATAGCTATAAAAACATACCTGGTCTAGCCTGTTAGAGAAGGAATATCACGGGACACAGAGCTTAATTGCCAGTTTTCACAGCTGAAGCCATCCTAGATCAGCCAACAGACAACCAATCTGTAGATATGCATACAAAACCAGCCAAGGTCAGGTAACTGCTGAGGTGACCCACAACTAAACACAGGCACATAAGCAAGTCCCCAAGGAATCACCTGGGCCAAACCTAGAGCAGCTGAAGATTGCAGACTCAGGCTAAGCAAATAATTATTCTTATATGCCCCTGAGGTTTTTGGTGGTTTGTTGTAGAGTGTTATATGGTAATAGGTAACTGATACACATGTTAAGGACTTTAATTAAAAGAAAAAAAAAAAAACTAACCAAAATTAAAATAGAGAGGACATAAAATATGAAGAACATATCTACAATTTGAAGAAGAGACCATGTTTAGACATATATGTACTGAGGAAGCTGGGATGGCTCAGCAGGTTAAGCACTCACTTTGCAGCCCAGGGACCAAGGATCAAATCCCAGCCCTGGCCCATATGGAGCCATATACTGTACTGGGTGTGATTCCTATTCAGGAGGCCCGTAGTTCAGTTCTGGCTCCCCTCCCTGATTCAGCCCCGGGCTCGAGTTCCTGCCCTGCACAGCCCCAAACCACCTGCATGGAACAAAACCATTTCAAATACTGATGAGGTACAACAACTATGGAGACTGCTTTGGGCCCTTCCCCTTCTCTCTCTCTCTCTGTCTCTGTAAAAAAAAAAAAAAGCAAACAAAAAATTAATATGATACATGCAAACTGTACATAACATTTATAAATAGAAAAAAAGGAAAGTTTCTCAACTAATTTTATCAAAACCCCCAAAATTATAGAACAATTTTTATATATGTTGATTCAAATTCCTAAAAAAAAAAAAATTCTTACTAAATAAAGTTAAAATAATTTATCAAAATGATAGAGCATAATGTAGTAAGAGCTTACTTTTTAAAACCTATGAACATAACAGATAAAATTAAAAGTTCATGTAAGCAAAAATTATCATCTCAAAAGATATCAAAATGTGTTTAATAAAATGCAAATATATTTTTAACAAAGCCTGTATAAAATGATTCATATAAATGTGTATATTTCCCCACATAATAAAGGATATGAATTTTAAGCCAAGAACTCACATTGTAATTGTTGTGGCTTTCCCATGAGAAGTGGAATAAGATGAGCATCTGTGATAGGAGAATTCTACGATGGCCTTCCAATTTCCTGCCCTGGGGTACACTCCTCGTATAATCTCCTCCCTTTGAGTGCAGGCAGATCCTCTACACACAATGTGGTATTACTCCTGTGATTGGATTATTAGTCAGTTGACCTTGCATTCATAATAAGGCAGTTATCGTGCTCAGCCTGATCAGTAAGATCATGGTGTCTGCTGTCTTCAGCCACATTTTCGTGGTCAGTTGTTATGCAGAAATAGAAAGCCAAAATAGATCATATAATATCTTTATGATAGAACATAACAATAAAAATAGTATAATTATCTAAGAAAAATTCTGTGATGATCAAAAGAAAATTATTTGAACTCATATGAGTTTAATGAAATATATAAAAAATAATAAGGTTAGAAAAAAAAAACCCAATGCTTGGAAGAAGTAAAATAATTTTAATAACCAAAAAATAAGTTATACTAAAAAATATACTGGTCCATATTATAAAAAATGCATGAGACATTTCTTCATTTTTTTTTTTCATCTACTCTTCTTACAACCCTTCAATTTCCTTTCATTTGATTGGGAAAGACTTTGCTATTAAGTTCATTAAATCGAACTCAAACATTATGTGCTTTTGGTGCCTCATATGGTCTATATCCCCCCTTTTACTAGTTATCATATTAAAAATCATATCTCTATATGGTTTCTTCCTTACATATTATTTATTTCCTTTAAGAAAGACATGAGAATCTCTCCTTTTGCTCAATGTTTTCTCCAGGTTAGCTATACAGTTTAGCTCTCCAAAAAGAAAAGAAAAAAAAAATGAGGCCAAATATTTATAAATTATAGGATGAAATAGTGTATAGAGGTTAGCTATCCCTAAATTAGTTCATAAATTCAAAAGAGTATCAACGAAGAATAGAAGTGACCTTCAATAGGGACACTTCATTCTGTAGTGAAAAAACAATCAACAGTGAATGTAATAGACCATTCAAACATGCATGTACACAAATACGTGTGTGTATGTTTATTGTATTATCAAGTTAATTTTCAAATTATCTTGCATTATTTAATTGGTGAGTACATAAAGAAAGCATGGTAAAAAGGAAATTGTAATAGAACTTGATTAACCTCTAAATAGAGATAAGAAAATAGAGGATTATTAAGTCATTCAAATCTAGGCTAGAATATTAAATATAGGGTAATAATGTTTTTATCTACATATATAAAAGAAATCATGCCTCAAATATTTTATTAAGAAAAATATCCTTTGTAAGAATGAAGAGATTATGGCATCCCTTCCGATATCTGTGGAGGGCACTGTATAGAGGCTACAGTTAATAAATGGGGAAAATTCTCACAAAACAGGGACAAAACAGAGAACAAAGGAGATTAGAGCAAATGGAAGAGACAAATGGAAGAAAACAGTAACAACTGAGAAAAATTTGGGAAATTAATAAATTAATTGTGGACAGGAAGAGAAAGAAAATGTCAAAATATTAGAAAAGGGGAAAATATCTTTTATGTGAGCAACATACATTTGCTATAAAGGAGAAAATAATGAGAGAAAAAGATGAATGAGAAGATAATAAACATAATGACAATAGAGAAGTGATAATCAAGAGGAAAAGTAACTGAATAGCTTAGAAAGTAGAATGGACAGTTAGACGTAAGAATATAGAATGCAACAAAAATACACATAGGAGACAGAGGAGGAGAGAGGTAGAAACACTGAAAGTGGGTGGGCCCAAAGGAGAACAAGTAGACTTAGGAAAGAAAATGTGAAATGAGAAGAAAAATGAAAGTGGATGAATAGAAAAGACTGGAGGGGAAAATATAAATATATATGAGGTTGATATTTTGAAACAATTATTATGGAACCAAATCAATGTTTTTATGATTCCTTTCCTACTAGAGGTGAATGGAGTTTATGTGGTTAAAGACAACAACAACAACACCACCAACATACAAGGAGGGATGCCAGGAGAGCTCAACAAGTTGAGTGCTTCCCTTACAACTTCAAGATCTAAGGATCGAATCCCAGCTCCAGCCCATGGAAAATCATATGCTGAACTGCGGCACAACCGGCAACCACTGTGATGGCAGTGAAGGTTCTTGCCTCCCATGCAGGAGGCCCCCAGTTCAGTTCCCACCCTGTGCCGCCCACATCCACCTGTGTGGAATGAAACTATGTCACAATTAATGATGTACAGCTATGGAGACTGCTCTGGGACCTCCTCCCTCCCTCCTCACCTTCTCTCAAACAATAAATCTTAAAACCACACACACACACACACACACACACACACAAGGATATAACCCTTCAAACTGATCACCTTTTATAATTACTTTTGCATATTAATGACTTATTCATTTATTTATCATAGAGAGCAGAGCAGTAAATAAAGGTAAGGAATGACAAAATCAGCCCCCTGTGTGTTTGTGTAGCACACGGTCTTTCTGCACCTCCCTTCCTTGCTGTATTGATTAATAAGGAAGAATGTTTTGACATCTAAGGCTCTTCATGATTGCTAAACAGTAACAACCACAGGGAACAACAGCACACCTGCACCAATCCCACCAAAAAATGAAAAAACGAGAAGCCTCTTGTCTTCTTGTCTTTCTCAGCATCTGGTACTAAGCCCAAGTCCCATAAATGTACCCTGTGCTTCAGAAATCGACATCATCTCCGGCTGGGTGCCTGGGAACTTTCCTGAACCAATGCTTCATTTTTATCGTGAAAAGTAAACTGCATTTGGAGGCATGCTTATAGGTGTTTTTCCAGGTGGTTTTATAATACATCCCCCTGTCTGGTTTCTATGGGCTGGTTCACACATGCTCTGTGCTTCATAGCAACCAGGACTTCTAGATAAAAATAAAAATCTGAATGTTGTTTCGATGTGCACAGAACATGCTCGCACTACTTTTGCCTTTGTCTTTCTTATGAAGTCCTTCTGTTCTTTAATCCACTTTCATTGATTTTCTAATTTGTTCTTCAGAAATACGTAGCAATCTCATCAGAAAAAAATATTTAACACAATGGCTAAATTACTGGGTTGAAGTTTCATTTTTGACATTTTAAGACACTCTAAGTAAGCTTATACCAAAAGCTTTGGGGATGATAGCCCTCCTTTATCAGTGGACAACATAGCACTCACTGTTAAATTACTTACTGAAATGGTTAGTTGGCGAGAATAGTATTGAGAGGAAAAACGTGAAATGTGTTTGACTAAGCTAAGAGCCCTAGCACATATTTTAAATTAGTATGTTCAGTATTATCACCTTTAATTCAGTCTTATCACAGATCTACTGTGTGATAACACATTTCTCAAATAAATAGGGACTCAAGCAGCAGAATTAGCTGACACTAACTGAATAGCTATTTTATAGACTTTTTGTTTGTTTACACAAGCTCATAAAGATTAATGGAGAAGACTCTTTGGAAATGACTTGGCGTGGTTCAAAAGTCTGTATTAACACATCATGGGGACAACATCTTGGTTTAACAAAGAAAACTGATCTAGGTGCACAAGCAAGGTGAAATATGAGAGGCACAAAGACAGTAGGGCATGAGGGTGACATACGCCCACAGGCAGGTCTTTGAAACCTTAGGTTCCACTTCAAGACAGCCTCTCCTTTTTATTACTTTTCTGCTACCATCTGAAAGCGGGAACAGTCCTCAAAGACAATTTCTGTCTCCGAGTTTCGTACTCAGTACTTCACATGTTTCTTTAAAACGCCCGATCTTCTTCCATCATCTCTAAAATCTCCCAGGTGTTTGACCTTGTCACTGTCACAATCTCTCAGTATTCTACGGAAAATTGCTTCTGACTTGGAACCCACTCTTTCATTTTTTTTTCCCTTCCCTTGGCTTAGTCACATAATATGCTTGCTAGTCAGTAGCAATAATAAAACATTAATGCATGTATAGGTATATCAGAATATTAAAAAATACATAACCAATAAAGCTACCATATAATATGTAGCACCATTGTCAATTTGGTAAAATTTCCTCCACTGCCCTGTTATATAAATATATATTTATAAAAGCATGTGGGATGATGTACTATGTCTATTTCACCTCAATATGATGTACTTTGTGTTCACATATTTAGCCAATTCAAAGTTATTATAGACACACATATGAATAATATATAATACACAAACAAATCTCTCAGTTGGACATACTACTATATAGATATGGCATAATAGTTTTCAAAGGATCGCAGTTGTCCCCTTAGGCACTAGCTCCGTGTCCCTACCATTGTATATCTCCCAAGCGGAATTAGTGGATCTCTTCATGCAAGAAAGACCCACTGTAAAGAGTGATGTATGTTCTCACTGGAGTAAGTTGCTTTGGCCTCAAGTGAAAGAAATGAGAAGAATGGGAAACAACGTGGGTTGTCATATTCAGGAGCTGAAGCACATTTATTGTGACATTTGATGATAGTTAACTTGCCTAGGTACCATATTATTTGGTATGTCATTCTTAGATCTTATGTTGCCATAACAACAGAATACATGTGTGTGTTTAGTAGAAAGACAATCAATTTTCCCCCCAGTCAATTTTCTTTTCTTTGATCTAAAGAACTTTGCATCTTTTCTCTGAAGTTGTTCACAATAGGGCATGATAGATGGCACACAAGTATTAATTACAAAAACTTCAATAGAGGAAAAAAACACCAAACATTTTAAATGAAAGCTTTAAGCCCCTTGCCTGATGTCCCAAGACTGTTAAAGATGATTGAAGTGGTGCCTGCCTGTATCTATCATAATGCCCTTTTCCCCTTATCAGAGAGCAGTCAAAGATACAAAGGTTAGGCCTTTCTTGATTAATCTCTATGACAGGGGCAAATTGCCTGGCTTTTTTTGGTTTGTTTGTTCCTGCTTTTTTTCTATAGTGCGCCTGAGGCAGGAAATACTATGCTTCACTGGTGACTGAAAAGAAAACTTAATAGAAGGTCTCCAATGCCCACTGGCCTTGCCGTATCTGATTGATGTAGTCCCAAACTTAAGTAGGCTCCCTGCATTGAGCCAACCACTTCAAGGCAGGGGAGGGAGGATGAGGGCCGAACCCCTTATACTCTGTTGGTGAAGGAGGTGGGAGCCCTATTTTAGTCTTAGGAGTTTTATCTATACTTATGAAGACAATGTTTTGTTATCGTTGTTACCTGTCCAGTAACTATATTTGTGTGTGGGCTTTATTATCTTACTGGCTTAAAATTACAAGTAATAGAGTCAGACATCCCTGTGAATTCCTCAGTTTCCTAGACTGTAAAGTGGGTTTAGTAGCCCATACACTATGATTCTTTTGGGGGACTTATATTAGTAATATATGAACGTATTTAAGAGAGTATCTAGAAAAACATGAAGAGTGTAATCAATGCTGAGTACTGTATGTAGCAAATATGTAAAAGTCTGAAAGGGGTCCTTTTGGGCTGACAACATATGCTCTCCAGCCCTGAAAGCCATCACTCTACACTTCAATGCCTTGTAGAAAAATTCAAGTTTACATTTGTAAACTCCCTTGCTTAACATCGCCCATCACCTAAACCAACACAATTAGCTATTGAGAGGCACTATGCTAGGAACATAATACTTTGCCAGATTTAATATGGTGATACTGGGTTGGGAATATAACCTCATTCTTATATGTACTCTGCAACTTGAAATAAACTTTACATATATTTTCAGGGTCAAATATGTACACACATTAAATATTTGATATGATTATCTTATCTCAGTGGTCCTTGAATATAGCTATGCATGAGCATCACTGTGGATAGTTTTAAAAATATAAGTTCATAGGCACCCCAACCTTTATGTTCTGTAAAAAAAGGTGGCCCCCAAAATCTGCACTTTGATAAAATTAAGATTGTTCTAATACACAATCAGATTTGGGAATTATTAGAGTTCTATAATGGTTCCAGTATTTAAACTTAATATGAGGTATGATCAAAACATGTGGTTAATGCTTAAATAAAAAAAAAAGTTATTACAGTAAAAGACACATGCCATTAATCCCCCTCAAAATACTCCCCCTCACTTCAAACACGCTTATGCCATTTATCTTGCCACTTTCTGAAGCGGTTCTGGAAGTCCTTTCACATCTTTAGTTGTGCTGTTGTGGCTGCCTCAATGTCCTGAACCGATTCAAAACATTTACCTTTCATGGTCATCTTGACTTTGGAAAAAAGCCAGAAGTCACCCAGAGGCAGATCCATTGCATACAGTGGATGAGGACACACCATCATGTTTTTATTTGACAGAAATGGCTGTACCAGAAGCAACATGTGACACGAAGCGTTGTCATGATGAATGATGAAACCATCTGCCCATTTCTCAGGCTGTCCTCTATGCATATCGTTTCTTAAATACTCTAATAAGCCTTTATGAGTACAATGTGTTCTCATCTACCTTATTCACAAAAGGCAAATGTTTTGAATCCATTCAGGACATTGAGGCAGCCACAACAACACAATTAAAGGCACGCATGAAAGAGGACTTTCAGAACTGCTTCAGAAAGTGGCAGGAATGGTGGGATAAGTGTGGTCGAAGTGAGGAGGATTAATGATCATGTATATTTTACAGTAATAAATTTTTATTTAAACATTCACTATAATTTGTGATCATACCTCATATAACTTTGTGGTAACAGCTTGTCCCATATTTATTTTTCTTTCATTCCATATATACACTTACATGTCTCTGAGAAAAAAAACCATATAATACTCCACATGACAAAATACAGGAATTACTGTATTTGCTTTTACCACAATTGGAAGTTATGACAGAAATGTTGCTCTGAGAATGATTTAGTGATGTTTTGCAAACTTATTACCTCATCTGGTAAAAAGCGTTGAATTTAATTTTTGCAAAATTTTCTCTTCCTTGAACCTTAATTACTCAAGCAACTTAAATATTGTGCTGTCTTCAAATTTATTTCAGCAAGAAGCAGGGTTTATAGTTCATAATTGTAGTCTATTTTTATATTTCTACTTATGGGGTTGGACACGATCATGTTAATTAATGAGATATGAAGAGTGAAAATATTATGGGGCCTTAAATCATTTAAAGTCTATTCAGTATTATTGCATCTTGCACAGAGGAAAATAAAATCCATGATGAAAATGAGAATTACAACCTCACCCAAATGAATTTAACTATGGTTTTAAAACAGGTTTTGTATCAACTCATCAACCCTTCCTGGTAACCATTAGTCTCAATGCATAGATGACTGATCCAACTTTACAGTATTGTGCTTAACTATTCAGATGCAGATGACTGGAAAGTAAAATGTGTGCAGTCCTGTCTCATGCATGCAATGTGGTCCGGTGTAGTTGACTGCTGCCTGCTCTCTTAGAAGCATCCTTCCCTTAAACGTGAGCTCCCATGAACTCTGATTTTTTCCTTCCGTGATGATAAGCTGGCTAAATCCTATCTAAACTGGTAAAGGCACCAAATAACAGCAATGCTAAGAAAGGGCTCAAAGGGTATTTATGTTTCTTGGAGGCATGTGAGTATTTTCTGTTCAGCTTGTTTTATAGGAGTTGGTACATGAAGCTGCTTGAAATAAGTTGCTTTCCTGATTACAAGGATGGGACTCTATGCAGAGATCTATTTAAATATCCCCTAAGACACTTATCTGTTCTGATGCGTCCCAACCTTTTTCAATATGTGTGCCAGCATGCCTCTATTCTCTGAATTCATTCAGTTAAAGTTCTGGTTTTTCAAATTTCATTAATTATACTTTTCCTCTAAAAGAAAGTATCACAAACTCCATGTAAGAATAAGCATACCATATTGATTCCCCATTTTATCACAGTTAACTTTGACATCAAGAAATTGAGAATGTACAAAAATAATACAAAATAGGAAGTTAAAAAGACTTATGTTTAACTCTTTCCATCTGTAAGACCTTGGGTTAGTTTCTTTATTACTCTAAGACTCTACTCCCTTCTACACAATAAGGAATAAATATGCCTCCCCTCTGTTTTACCACATTCCTGTGAGTTTAAAATAACTAATGTGAAGATGCTTTGAAATTGTTGGGTATTATATAAGAAATACGAAGGCTGTCCAGAAAAACTCCATATGAGCATAGTTACATGGCAGGAGACTTTCTGGACAGCCCTTGTATTATGGCATTAAAATAACTAACGACCAGTCCAGATCTCACGTTAGTAGAGTAAAAGAGTGAGCAGGCTTTGTACACAGCAGATCTGGCTCAGAAATTGGTATCAAGATTAGACATATCTTCTTTGAAATATTGTTAATAATCCTAACAGGGCTGCTCTAAGAATTTACGAAGTAAAGTTTATTATCCCAGGACAGCCTCTCACTCTCATCCTCCACTTCCTAAAACTCACCGTGTCTTCCAAATACAACCAGCTCAAGCTTTTGGAAGCTTTACACACTAAACATTTGACAAATACAAACAGAACAATGAAAACATCTCTGCTCTGGCTTCTCATAGGAGCTAGATAGTTCCATCATGAAATGTATTTCACCATGAATTATGTTTTCACTAACTCTTGAGTTCTCCTATAAACTTGAAATCTAGGGACAATTGATTTAATTAGCTATATTTTTCTAACATCTGACAAATGTCAGATAGCACTCAAAAATTTTTGTGATATTAAAGTAACTAGCTCAGTAATGGGCATTCACTCAATGCTGAATATATAAAACATCTATTCTAATTCTCATTCATAATATTAAAATTTGCTACTTCCTCTATTATTTAGAAATAATAAAAAATGCCCTCTCTAATATTGGCATTGTTACATTGAGTGTTATAATGAGAGGTGCTTTATTAAGGGAAAGTTCTTTTCCATAATAAACTAAATATTACAAAAAAATTCATTTCAAAAAAACACCTTGTTGTATCTTGAAAATTATAACACCATTTCTTTTTGAAATGTTTTTCCTATATCCATATCCTTATGAAAACAGTATTAGTGCTATTTAAGTTCCAAACCATCTGTAAGTTCCACCCAAGTGATTCATATATCTCTTCATACAGGAGTCATAGAACTCACTGAGTGTGTCTACACACAAAAGAATTGTAGCTTGAGTGACTAGCATGAGATGAACTTTAATTAGGTTGATCAGATGTCCCATTTGAAATGG
>PVKE010019934.1:0-27987 GCA_004027555.1 Craseonycteris thonglongyai | reverse complement strand
TAAACTGTCTAATTGTTACCAACCAATGTAACCTCATCAAATTTAACAATAAATTAAAAAAAATAAATAAAAAATAAAAAAACAAAATAAAAAAACAAAAACAAAAAAACACCCAAAGTCAGTGAAAGGAAAGAAATAACAAAAATTAAAGAAGAACTAAATGAATTAGAGAATAGAAACAAATAAAAAAATTAATGCAACAAAGACCAAGTTCTTTGAAAAAAAATTAATAAAACTGACAAACCCCTGGCTTGGCTCACCCAGGGTAAAAGAGAAAACACACAAATAATCCAAATTAGAAATAAAATGAAATGAAATTGGGAAACTACAACTCACACCACAAAAATACAAAAAAGCATACAAGAATACCATGATGGGGTATATGTTACCAAATTTTATAACCTAGAAGAAATAGACAAGTTTTTAGAAATGTACAGCCTGCCTAGACTGAATCAAGAAGAAATGGATAGTCTAAACAGACCAATCAACAGTAAGGAAATTGAAACAATCATCCAAAATGTTCCCAAAAGCATGAATCCAGTACAAGATGGTCTCACAAGTTTTTTCAGGCATTCAAAGAGGAACTAACATCTATCCTCCTCAAACTTTTCCAAAAAATTGAATAAGAGGCAATACTTCCCAACTCATTCTATGAGGCCAACATTACCCTAATACCAAAGTCTGGTAAGGACATCACAAAATAAGAAAACTATAGACCAATATCTCTGATGAGCAACAGTGCAAAAGTCCTAAACAAAACATTAGCAAATAGAATACAACAATGCATTAAAAAGATTATACGTCATGATCAAGTAGGATTCATCCCAGGGGCACAAGGATGCTTCAACATATGAAAATCAATCAATGTGATACACCACATAAAATAAAATAAAAACCATGTGATTATATCAATTGATGAAGAAATAGCTTTTGACCAAAAAATCACATCCATTTATGATCAAAACACTTAATAAAATGGGTACAGAAGGAAAGTATCTCAATATAGTAAAGGCCATATATGTCAAATGCTCAGTGAATGTCATATTGAATGGGCAAAAACTGAAACCTTTTCTTCTAAAATCAGGAACAAGGCAGGGATGTCCCCTGTCACCACTGCTATTCAACATAATGCTGGAAGTTCTATCCAGAGCCATCAGGCAGGAGAAAAAAATAAACGGCATTGAAACTGGAAGTGAAGAAGTTAAACTGTCACTTTTTGCAGATGATATGATCCTTTATATAGAAAGCCCTAAAGACTCCACCAGAAAACTACTAGAAATAACAAATGAATACAGTAAAGTTGCAGGATACAAAATCAATGTACAAAAATGTACAGCATTTTTATATGCAAACAATGAAACTTCAGGGAAAAAATGAGAAAAATGATAACTTTTGTGATTACAACAAAATGAATAAAATACTTAGGAATAAACTTAAAGAACATGTGGGAAGCCAGAATGGGTCAGCAGGTTAAGCGCTCACTTTGCAGCTTCAGGGACCAAGGATCGAATCTCGTCCCCAGCCTATGTGGACCCATGTGCTGAGCTGGGGTGTTCCCCCAGTATGGTTTTCACCAGGATGAGCAACCAATGTGGGAAGCCCCTGGTTTGGCTTCCTCCCCAGGCATGACTCCCATGCTGGAAGCCCCCAGTAGGGCATTCCTCCTGTGTAGGAGGTTCCCAGCCATTTCCTACCCTGCACAGACCTGTGGCCACCTGTGGAGTGAAACTATAGTGAAAACTGATGATGTACAATTATGGAAACTGCTTTAGGTCTCCCCCCTCCCCACTTCTCTCTATCTCTCCCTGTGTTTCTCTCTGTCAAAAACAATAAAAAAAAGAAAGAAAGAAAAAGAGAAAGAAAACCAAAGAAAATATGTAGGACTTATACACAGAAAACTATGAGACACTATTAAAAGAAATTGAAGAAGATACAAAGAAATGGAAAGATATTCCAGGTTCATGAATTGGAAGAAACAACAGAGTTAAAATGTAATATTACCCAAAGCAACGTACAGATTTAATGCAATTCCCATAAAAGTCCCACAGACATTCTTTCAAAATATAGCGGTACATTTTTTTAAATCATCAGATTCATATGGAACCACAAAAGACACCAAATCGCCAAAGATATCAAATGAAAAAAGAATAAAACTAGAGGCATCATGCTCCCCGATTTCAGTCTGTACTACAAAGCTTCAATAATCAAAACAGCTTGGTATTGACAGAAAAATAGACATACAGACCAATGGAACAGAATCAAAAATGCAGAAATAAACCCACAAGTATGCGGAGAGATAATATTTGACAAAGGAGCAAAAAACATACAATGAAGAGAAGAAAGCCTCTTCAGTAAATGGTGCTAGGAAAACTGGAAAACCACGTGCAAAAGAATGAATCTGGACTGTGAACTGTCACCATATACTAAAATTAATTCACAGTGGATTAAAGACTTCCACATAAGACCTGAAACAATAAAGTGCATAGAAGAAAGCCTTAATACTAAACTTGCAAACCTTTGGCTCAGAGAGCATTTTATGAGCTTGACCCCAAAGGCAAGGGAAGTAAAAGCAAAAATAAGTGAATGGGACTATATCAATCTAAAAAGCTTCTGCACAGCAAAGAAAACCATCAGCAAAGTAAAAAGAAAACCAACTAAATGGGAGAAAATATTTGTAAACAATGCCTCTGAAAAAGGGCTAATATCTAAAATAGATAAAGAACTCATACAACTCAACAACAACAATAAATTGATCCAGTAGCAAAATGGCAGAAGACCTAAACAGACACTTCTCCCACAAAGACAAACAAATGGCCAACAGACATATGAAAATAAGTTCAACATCACTAGCAATTAGGGAAATGAAAATTAAAACCATGAGATACCACCTCACACTTGTTAGAATGGCTATAATCATCAAGAAAGGAGTAACAAGAGCTGGAGAGGCTGTGAAGAAAAGGGGACCCTCATACACTGTTGGTGGGAATCTAAATTGGTACAGACACTATGGAAGGCAGTGTGGAGATTCCTCAAAAAACTAGGAATGGACTTGCCATATGACCCAGCAATCCCTCTTCTGGGTATCTTCCCCAAAAAAACTTGAAAACTTTAATTTGCAAAGATATGTGTACCCCAGTGTTCACTGCAGCATTGTTCATAGTGGCCAAGTCATTGAAACAACAAAAGTGTCTTTTGATAGATGACTGAATAAAGAATTTTTGGTACATTTACACAATGGAATATTACTCAATGATAAACAAAGATGAAAACTGCCATTTGTGACAACATGGGTGTACCTTGAAACCATTGTATTAAGTGAAGTATGTCAGACTGAAAAAAATCAAGAAGCATATGACTTCACTTATAAGTGGAATATAAAGCTGAAAGTAACTGAAACAAAACTTCATGGACACAGTCAACAGTTTAGTGGTTACCTGAGGGTAAAGAGGAAATTGGATAGGAGGGGAGAGGGTGAGAAACAGGGAACGGGTATCAAAAAATGGTGATGGAAAGAAAGCTGACTCTGAGTGATGAGCACATAAGGCAATGAATAGACAATGTAATGTATAATTGTATACCTGGAATCTATGTAATTGTTTCCAACCCATGTTCCCCCCAACCCCCCAATAAATTTAACAATTAAAAAAATGCAAAAAAAAAATAGTTACCCAGTTATTTTTAGGCAAAACACTTAAATTAACTGTGAGTAAAAAAATATTATGGTAAAAATTAGAACTTAAGCTTTTTTAAAAACATTTATTTTATTGTTTTTGACACAGACAGAGAGAGACAGAGAGACAGAGAGAAGGGGAGGGCCCAGAGCAGTCTCTATAGTTGTACGTCATCAGTTTTTTGACATGGTTTTGTTCCACACAGGTGGGCAGGGGCCGGACTGGGTGGAGAGGGCCAGGGCCATCTGCATGAGAGGCACACCCTCTTGAGCCAGGGACCAAACCAGGGTCGAGAACCAAACTGGGGCCTCCTGTGTGGGAAACACACCCCAATTCAGCATATGGGTCCACATGGGCCAGGGCCAGGATTCAATCCTCGATCCCCAGGGCTGCAAAGTGAGCTCTTAACCCCCTGAGCCATCCCAGCTTCCTGTAGATAATAAGATCCAATAAATAATAATGAGAATACCACATATTAAAACTTCTGGGATACGAAAAGAAGTAAATTGTAGAGCATAGCTAAAACAATCAGGAGTGACACTTTAAGCATCTTAAATGCATATAGTATTAGTACAAAATTACTGGATATTAAAATTTACTTTGATATTAAGAAGTTAGGCGGGAATTGCAAATTAAATCGAGAGTAGATAGAAGGAAACAATTTTTTAAATAGTAGAAAAGAACTGTATGTAGAGAAAAATTAGCAAACCCCAACATTTGTTCATTAAAAAAAAAATAAAGTATGATATACTTCTAACAAAAATAATTTTTTTAAAAGATAAAAAAAAACAATTATTAGCATTAAAAACTATCCTACAAACATTAAATCTTAAATTAGAGGATACCACGCACAACTTTATACCAATACATTTAAAAGTAGATATACAATGGTCAAATTTGTTGAAAAACAATGTAATAAAACTGATACAAGAAGAAACAGAAAGTATGAACAGTGCTCTATTAAAGAAATTAAATTTCTAATAAAAATATTCCCAGTGTATAATCTCCAGACCAGATGTCCATATCAATTAGTTCTTTCTAATATTTCAGTAATAAATAATAGCAATTTACCACAAACTCATTCAAGGATTAGAAACAGAGGGTATACCTCTCAACTTGTTTAATGAGGCCAGCATAAATTTGATACCAAATCTGACAAGAATATTACAAAACCATTATGGAACAATCTGTTTCATAAACAAAGACACATACACACACAGACACACACACACTATTCCAATTAGGTATAAGGACAGATGACACAGGCATGTGAGACAGAGCTAATACAATTATTTTCTTCATATTTCCCTCATTTCACTTTTCAGTAGAGCAACCTTGTGCTTTTGAAGTAGAAAAGAACTGTGTCACATTTATTAGGAAGAAGGGAAATATAGGCTTTTGAAGTCAGATCTATTTATTAAATCCCACCAAGGAAGTGATGCCCTCTTTTTGAAAACTAGTCATATTCTTTATTGGCAGGCCTACCTTCCAGGTCTCTGTGTGTGGTAACTGAGTGAAATGGAGGAAGTGGAAGCATGAGCCAGACACTGCTAGGCTCAGTCCCAGCTCTGCCATTTGTTGGCAAGGTAATGTTGGATAAGTGACTTTGTCTTTATGAGCCTTAGTTTTCTTCTATAAAATAATGGATCAATAGTATATATCTCAAGGTAGTTAAGGCTATTAAATTAGATGATAGATGTAAAAGTGCCTAACATAGATTCTGACACATCCAATTTTATATGTACACACAGACAGACACAGATTTTCATGAGGTGGAGATACAGTCTGCATGAGTTATTTACATGATTCATACCACTTAAAGTCACTATTATCTACCTCTTTTTACTTATTAAGAGTAATAAATACATGGCCCTAAAAGCTTATCATTTATGGTTGCAGCTACTCGTAATGTGTCTGTGTGCACAGCAGATGCATGTTAATTAGAATGCATATGCTGCTTCTTACAACGTACTTGTTAAGGAGATGACGAATAGACAGTTTTGTGGGAGAGGAGAACAGCAGTCTCCAATAATCAATACAAGCTCTATAGGTACTCCACAACAAATCAGAAAAAATCTTTTTGAAGAATTACCTTGATAAAAGTGCTCTGAGGTAGATCAGAGTAAAACAAGTCATGAAAGTGGCTTAGACTCATGAGACAGCACAACAGTCAGTGACAAACTCTGGGTTCACATTTACCTAAGCAAGATTCCTTGTAACTTAAGAGTATGTCTTTAAAATATCCTTGCAAACAAATTTTCTTGCCTGGAATGCACCTTTCTCCTATTCCTGCCTTGGAAATTGTTACTCGTCTTTTAAAATCACACAATCATTCCAATCAAAAATATTTATGAAACCCTTCATATGCATGAAGTGCTGTGCCAGGCACCAAATTCTAATGGTGAGCAGAATCAGACCGTGACCACACCTGACACATGCAGCCTCTACCCCCATGGCCCTGTAAAGCTTGCCCTGGTTACTTTTTCCTGGTTCTCAAAGCTCTGGGGTCTACACGGTATTAGAGAACAATGTATGTGTTTACATGGCTGCCTCCTCAGCCTGGCAGGCAGCTCCGTAAGAGGCAGGCCTCAGTCAATTCATCTTTTCTTTCTCAGTGCACACCTCCAAGTCTGACACATTAGCAGGCACTCAATAAATGTTTGTGGAAAAAATCATATATTATTCATGAAGCCTTGGTACAGTCCAATCTATTAAATGATTCTGTTAATGAATAAGAGAGAAATGAAAACAATTATACTCAGAAAATGTTTGTACATGTTTTTGAGATATTCCTTATTTTTTCCTATTTTATTTGATTTTTGTTAGCAGTCCTAGCAGGTACTTTAAAAATGCCTACAAAGTCAATGTCATTGATTTTTAAAGAGATGCAGAGTATAAATACAGATGAAATTATGCCTGGTTAGCCTCTTCAGGTTTAAAATCATAGGGATTTTTGAAAAAATAATGAAATAAACTTCCATTTAATTAAAAATAGTTATGTATGTAAATGATTTAATATACCAGAAGATTTGTTAGGTTTCTACACTAATCAACTATGTTCACCTAGAAATGGAAATTGGTAGGAGATATTCACAGACTTTGATTTAACAACACTAAGGTCTGGCACATCCTCCAAATAGAGATAACATTGTTTATAGATATAAAAGTTTCCTGAAGTTTATAAAAATGTGCTGAACTGTCCTTGAAACATGAAGAAAAAATAACCTGTCATTATTTGTGCCAAAAAATGTAGCGCTAGGAGGTTTCAGCAGCCTAAATATCAAGGGAACTTTGGAGATGAAGAGACATAGTTTCCACCTATTTATTTAAATAATAAAAACGTTTAGCCTTTAAATGTCAGACTAAAATTCACACACAAAATGACTTCAGAGTGAAAGTATGGAAGTACCTACTTGGTCTGATGTTTAGATCCTTTCAGGTGGGCATGATACTGCTCTATTGAATTTAGAGAGACACTGCAGACAGTACATCTGTAATTGCGCCTCAAACCTGTGGACAATAGACAGACTTGGTTAGTCACTTTCTTGTCATCAACCACCTGAGTGAATTCTACAATTTGCAAAAGTTCAGGGACAGAGTATTTTAGAGTTTATCTGGTCTGTCCACCAACACCTCAGTCCCTCCTTCCAGAGTCCAATTAACAGGTCCCTTAGCAGAAATATGACTGAATATGTTAGAAACAGACTGCTCTATCTATGGGTGACTGACATTAGAACATGCCTTTTTTTTTTTTTTTTTTTTTTTTTTTTTTTTTTTTTTAGGTAAAATGTTTTGGGATATTTTGTAACCCAAACAAAGAAACATTTTGCATTTCCTTAAGGTATATGTAAGCTATGATATCTGTGATGAAACTTGAGACTTGAGAGAAAAATTCTGTCTCAATTCCTCTTCCACCTCTGTTCTGATGGCCAAATCAGATATTTAACTTCAGACAACATTCTTTTGGGTAATTCTTCCAGGATCATCATATAAAATGTAAAGTCCCAGGGAAAGGATGGATAATATAATAATCTAATGCACATGAAAGCTTACTGTCCACCAAAGAATTTAAAAGAAAGTTTTTCATTCATTTGTTATTCATTTAATTAATTCATTAACATAGTATCAACTTTGGATCAGGACTCCAAAATGAATTAAGATGTTCTTTGCTTTCAGAAAGTTTAGTAAAAACATGACTCATTTGTCATATGGACTCATCTAGAGTCAAACATGTTAGGAAGCAGCTTCAACCCAACTCTAAACATTTACCATAGCTTAGAGACCCACAATGGAACATATTCCTTCTGCTAGTATGTCCCATCAGAATAGCAAGAAAACTAAACTCAGAGTCATGGTCTGAAGCTTTGTATTAAAATTCAGGCTCCAATTATTTCTAGTTGTGTGATCTAGGGTAAGTCACCTAATTTCTTCCTGGCCTCAGTTTCCTCATATATAAGATGAAGATGAGGTCATCCATATTGAGGTTAATGTAAGAATTAAGTGAATAAGATGCAATAAAATGCTTAGCAAGGGAGAGTTATAAATACTTTTGCTTCAAAATTTTATGTCATACCATTGCAAAAGTCATGATACTAAACAGTTGTAACATTTTATTTTTCTGATGAATGCAAAGTATTTTTCTAAGATACAAAATAATATTTTATTGTATTTTAAAGAAAATAATGCACAGTGCTGGAAAAATTGCCAAATGCAACCTGGGTGACTTTATACAAATTATTATTATTGTTTTTAGATTTATTTTATTGTTTGAGAGAAGGTAAGAGGCAGAGGTTGGGAGAGAGAGAGAGAGAGAAGAAAGAAGTGCCCAGAGCAGTCTCCATATTTGTACATTATTAATTGTGACACAGTTCCATTCCACACACGTGGATGTGGAGCTGTGCAGGGCAGGAACTGAACCAGGGGCCTCCTGCATGGATGGTGAGAAACTTCATAGCTGAGCCATTAAGGTAGCTACCAGCTGGGCTGCAGTTCAGCATATGGGTTTGCACAGGCCAAGGCCAGGATTCTATTTCCAGATCTCAAGATTGTAAGTCAAAGGCTCAATCTGTTCAGCTGTCCTGGCATTCCCTGTATTTCTATTTTCTTATATGGTTGTGAGAAGGATGGAATGAGATAAAGCCTTTATAAAAGACTTTCTTACACATAAGAGGTGATTAACAAATTAGCTATTAATATGATTTTAAAGAGTTGTTAAAATAGAACACGTTATGCCCCAGTGTTCCAGACAAGGACCTAAATTGAAGCCTTAAGACATAGATAGTAACTACACCCACATCACTAAATTAAGGTATTAGAACCTCAGTTCAGGACATCCAAAGGAAGTAGTCAAGAACCAGTTTCTAACCTCAGGCTGATCATTCACCACCAGTCTAGAAAAAATGGTAGAAGAGGAAAGAAATAGAGAATTTCTGAAAGGGAGCTGTTTAGTACTGTAAATTTAGTCACCCTCCTCCATGTAAGATGGGAAAGTCCGTTTTCACTACAAACCTACAGGAAAAGGACTCAGTGACCTACGTACCTACAGAGTTTGAGGACTGCCTGCTGCCCTTCAGGAAGCAGTGTACTGGCCTCTTCATACCACTGCAAAACCCAAGGACTAGAGACTAGCTGCTTAGTGATTCTGATGGCAAAGTGAGAGAGGTGTCAGGATTGCACAAAGTCTGTATTTTCAGAGCTTGGCAGAGCAAAAAATACGTGAAAGTTTCTCATAGACTGTGTGTATGTTATGTGCATGAGAGGAGCTGTTTGGGTGATGTTTTAGGTCCTGGTATTAGGGGCAAGGAGACCTCAGAAGAACAATGCTAGAAGTGTCCCTCTGAATACCTAGGGGCTTAAAGTGACCCCAGAGAAGATAGTTAGCTCATAGCAAATAATGCCTAGTTCCCAAAAAGGCCCTAAAATCCTTCCATTAGGAAAAAAAAGGCAGTTTACAACCCCAACCAAGTCAGGCAACATCTATGCTAGCTTTGTATATGTATCTATCAAGTAAACCCTTATCCTCCTGACAGCCAGCATCTCTCAACCCTGGAGGAACCCAGGGCAACCTGCTGAGGTAATGAAAGAAAAGCAAAACCCCTGGGCAGAGAAAAGAAGAGGAGCCTACCACCCTCTCTTTTCTCAAAGCAAATAGTACAAGCAGAACCAAGCTGAGGGAGGGGAAAACTGACTTACAGAACCGTTTGAAAATATTAAAAAATATTTTTTTCTATCCTAGATAACTTATCAGTTGACTTAGAATTATATATATATATGTTGTTGTTGTTTTTGACAGAGACAGACAGAGACAGAGAGGGAAAGAGGAGGGCCCAGAGCAGTCTCCATAGTTGTATGTCATCAGTTTTTGGCATGGTTTTATTCCATACAGGTGGGCAGGGGCCATGAAGGGCAGGAACTGGGCTGGGGGTCTCCCACATAGGAAGCACACCCCAGTTCAGCATATAGGTTCACAAGGGCCAGGGACAGGATTTGGTCCTCGGTCCCTGGGGCTGCAAAGAGAGTGCTTAACTCACTGAACCATCCCAGCTTTCCCATAGAATTCTTATGTAAATATGAATAAGAGTAAAGAACTAACTCTTTACTGCTTAAAAATGAGTGAAAATTCATGAAATTTACCCTGGTAGTATCCAAGGGGTAGGAAAAACTTAACTCACTGACAGTGGAGGGTAGGGACAAGACTATGTTCTGATCATGTTCAATGAATCTCTCACTGAATGTTATGGTGTCATCAGAATTGCTTTTATATAGATAATGTAACAAGAAGCAGAACTTTATGGAAATTGTCAAATTTTTATGATCTAATGTAAGTTTCAGAGAAACCTATTTGACAGTCATATGATAAGTTGGGCTGGCCAGTATAAGAAATAACTTGTTTTAGTTTCAATCACATAATTGGACACTGACTTCCATAATTGTTTATTTAAGAGTCAATTCAGTCACACACACACACACACACACACACACACACACACACACGGCAATGAAAGCACAAATCACTGGAATCTTCTTAGGAAGCAACCTATGGGACTCATAACTTCCCATAGACTAACAGTTCAGAGATGAAATAGACAACCATTGGCTCTCTATTCTCTCAAGCAATGACTCTCAAACTTCTGAGTATGAACACATCATCTGGTGAAGGTGCTACAATTCAGGTTTCTCAGGCATAGCTTATGGAGGTTCTGATTCTATAAGCTTTGTATGGGGCCTGGAAATCTACAAGAAGTTTTAACTTGTAACCTCAGCCCCTAACATACACACACATTTTAAAAAGTACTGGCCAATAGTCTCATATGCCTTTTGGAAACTTGAATCTGTCAGATCAATATTAGGCCTTTAAAAATATGTTATTCCATAAAGAGCTATGCTTACATCACTTTTCCATTTCACAGGTGTGCATGATTCAGAAAGATTACTGTAGTCCCCAAAACCCAGAGGCTATAAATTATCACAATGAGCATATAAGCTGTTTGAATTCTTATCCAGGGTTGAGACATTCTCCTCTGTTATTCATGAAATCAGAATATGAAAACCAGCTTCAGGCTTGCTTCCTTCCTCCAGATTTCTCTATTAATCTTGTCATAATAAATGTTAACTACTTTTTATATGGATACTCTTCAGACTACAGACTAATCAAAGGTCTCCTCATAACAAATGGAGGTTAAACTTGGCAACAGGCACGAATATTCATGTTTAAAAATGAGCATTTTTAAGATCACCAACAAATCTAAACAATATTCTGATGTCGCTTTCCATTACAGTTCTCATGCTCTACAGCCAAATGGAGGGGTGGGTAGGAAATATCTGGCACTTTTAGGGACTGCAAACTACAGGGATTATAAACTAGAAAGGCAGTGCATATAAATAAGAACAAAGGCAGAGAAGGGGCAAAGGAGCCTTCTCCCACACATAACACCATGTCCTTGGTTGGAACATAGGACTTTATAAATGCTCAGCTGAAATTCTAATTACTTTGGAATTATACAGCTTATTTATCCTCAGCAAACTAGAGGATCTTATTAAACAAAAATGCTAGGTTTCTTATACATTTTTCAGTGCAATACCATATTAAGAATATCTTAAACCTTTGCAGACCCTAAGATTATTTCTGCAGGACTGCCAATATGTGTTAGGAAATAAGTCTCTGCCTGCAAGGAGCTAACAGTCCAGTTGGAGAGATCAGCTATGTATACAAAGAGCAACAGTATAAGGTATATAATAAAAAATTATCAAAGTCAGGATGAAGTAGAATGTTATTGGAACTAGGAGAGGAGATGGTTCCTAATTCAAGAGAGTCTGGAAAAGCTTCTTGAAGATGCATCACTTTTGTATTTATGTTACCTAGCACAGTGTATAAAATAGATGGTTCTTGAGAGTTTAGCAGTGTGTGACTACTCAGTGTCTTTTCAAGTATAGCAAAATTGGATGTGCCTGCAACTTCAGTTGTATCCTATCCATTCTACATTAGATTAACATCATTGTGGAATATTACTTGATAAGAAAAGATGAAATACTGCCATTTGTGATAGCATGGATGGACCTTGAGATCATCATATTAAGCTAGAGAAGTGATACTGAAAAAATAAAGAACCATATGACTTCACTTATATGTGAAATGCAAAACTGAAAGAAATGGAAAGATAGCCAGTGTTCAGAGATTGGAAGAATCAATACAGTAAATATGGGCAAATTACCCACAGCAATATATAGATTTAATGCATTTCTTATCAAAATCCCACAGACATTCTTTTGAGAAATAGATTTAAAAACCATCAGATTCATATGGAGTCACAAAAGACCCTGAACCATCAGAGCAATCTCCAAAAAAAATGAATAAGGCTGGAGACATCACAATCCCCAACTTCAATCTATAGTACAGAGTATCAGTAATCAAAACAGGTCGGTATTGGCAGAAAAATAAAAAATACACAGAACAATTGAATAGAATTGAAAACCCAGAGATAAACCAATAAATATATGGACAGATAATTTTTGACAAAGGAACAAAGAACATACAATGGAGAAAAGAAAGCCTCTTCAGTAAATGGTGTTGGGAAAATTGGAAAACCACATGCAAAAGAATGAATCTGGACTGTGAACTCTCACCATATACCAAAATTAACTCAAAGTATATTAAAGACCTACACATAAGACCCAAAACAATAAAGTGCACAGAAGAAAACATCAGTACTAAACTTACAGACCTTGGTTCAGGGAGGACTTTATGAACTTGACCCCAAAAGCAAGGGAAGTAAAAGCAAAAATAAATGAATGGGACTACATCAAACTAAAAAGCTTCAGCACAGCAAAAGAAATCATCAACAAAGTAAAAAGGAAACCAACCAAATCAGAGAAAATATTTGCAAACAATGCCTCTCATAAGGGGTTAATATCTAAAATATATAAAGAACTCATACAACTCAACAACAACAACAAAAACAAAAACAATCCAATTAAAAATGGGCAAAAGACCTGACCAGACACTTCTCCTATGAAGACATACAAATGGAAACTAGACACATGAAAAAAGGCTCAACTTCACTAGCAAACTACAATGAGATACCACCTTACACCTGTTAGAATGGCTATAATCAACAAGACAAGGAATAATAAGTGCTAAAGAGGTTGTGGAGAAAATGGAACCCTCATACACTGCTTGTGGGAAAGTAAATTGGTACAACCACTATGGAAGACAGTACAAAGATTCCTCAAAAAATTAGGAATGGAATTGCTCTATGACCTAGTAATCCTCTTTCTGGATATCTACCCAAATAAGTTGAAAACCTTAGTTCTCAAAGATATATGTGCCCCAATATTCATCTCAGCATTGTTCATAGTGGCCAAGTTGTGGAAACAACCAAAGTGCCTTTTGATAGATGAGTGGATAAAAAAGTTGTGATATATTTACACAATGGAATACTACTCAGCAATAAGAAAAGATGAAATACAGCCATCTGTGAGACAACATGGATGGACCTTGAGACAGTCATATTAAGTGATGTAAGTCAGACTGAAAAACTCAAGAAAAACATAACTTCATTTAATAGGTGGAATATAAAACTGAAAGTAACAAAGAAACAAAAACTCATGCACACAGTCAATAGTTTAGTGGTTACCCAAGGGTAACGAGGGAGAGAAGTGGGGGAGTAGGGGAGGCATCAATATATGATGATGGAAAGAGAACTGACTCTGGGCGGTGAGCACATAATGCACTGCAGAGATGATGTAATATAAAATTGTACACATGGGGAAGCCGGGATGGCTCAGTGGGTTAAGCGCTCACTTTGCAGCACCAGGGACCGAGGATCAAATCCTGGCCCCGGCCCGTGCGGCCCCATATGCTTAACTGGGGAGAGTCCCAGTTCATTGCTCACCGGGGTGATATCCCGGCCCCCAGTTCCTGCCCTGTGCAGCCCCTCGCCCACCTGTGAAATGAAACTATGTGGAAAAACCAATGATGTACATACAACTATGGAGACTGTTCGAGGCCCTCCTCTTCTTTGTTTCTGCATCTCTGTATCTCTCTCTCTCTTTTTCTCTCTTTGTCAAAAACAATAAAAAATAAATCTAAAAAATAAAATTGTATACCTGGAACATATGTAATTTTTACTAACCAATGTCACCGCAATAAATTTAACAATTATTTTTTTGTAAAAAGAGAAAAAAAACACTATGCCTTTGTTCTGATGCCAAATATTATACTGAGTGCTAAGAATGTAGGTGAGAATAAAATAGTCAGAATAATTTTTTATAGAGTTTGTCTGATAGAAAGATAAGAAACAAGTACACAAATTAAAAGGTAATTAACCCTTTTAGTGCGATGGGCCAATATATCGGCTTTTGCATCTCGGGCAAAAAGTGCAGCGGGGCTGATATATCAGCTCATATGTATACTATAATTAAAAGCACTATAACATATTTTTTCTTGTGTGATGTATGGTTATTGTCCTATCTAAAGTGTGAATTCTCTGCTGTATATAACACGTTTTTGTTATTTTTTATCATCAATTCTAAGTACTTTTCATGAAGCATAAGTCTTACTATAATTTTGATGTTGATTTGTTTATGTGTCGAGAAGCCCAGCCTAATCATACACTCATTTTTTTAACCCTTCACATTTCTCGCTAGTACTGCTGGCAGAAGGTAGCACTAAGAGGGTTAAAGATTGTAAAAGTGTCACAGGCTATATATGGGATAATGAGAGAGAAACAGGGAAGAAGGGTGATTTTAGAGAGTATGATTTTCAAAGTTCTCTGAGAAGTGTGATATGAAAGCAAAGGGAAGAGAATTAAGGGTGATGTGTTATGTGAAGAACTAGTTAAGAGTTGCCCTGGGAAAGTAAACAGCAAGTACAGACATCTAGGAGTGGAAATGAGCTAGGACTGTTCAAAAAACAAAACGTGGTAAAAGAAACCAAACTAAACTAAACCAAACCAAACCAAACCAAAGTTGCCAACCCAGAATTCTAAATCCACCAAAACTGTCTCTCAAAATTGAAAACAGAATAAGAACATTTTTAATAAAAACTAAAAAAAATTGTTTTCCAGCACACCTACATTATAGAAATGCTTACAAAGTCCTTTAGGTAGGAGGCAAATAACACCAGATATAAAAGATCTACAGAAAGAAAATAAAGAATACCATAAATGATTAATACGTAAATATCTATATTTTTATTCTTTTGAATTTATTTGAAGACAGTGAACAATTTAAAGCAAAACTATAACATTATATTATGTATTGGGTTATTTATAATATATGTACATGTAAAATATATGACAAGAATAGCACAAGAATGGATAGGAGTAGAACAATGCAGTTGAATGATTATTACATTTTACATGAAATGATAAATACTAATTCTAAATAAACAGTGGTCAGTTAAGGAGGCATACTATAATCTCCTCGAAACAAATACAAACATAAAACTTAAGAGCCTGTAGAGAAAGCAAAGTTGGACAATGAAAAACACTTGATTAACCCAGAAGAATTCATGAAAAGAGAAATATAAAAAATGAAAAACAGATGGAACAATTAGAAAACAAATGATAAAATGATAGAGCTAAATGTAATCATACTAGTAATTATATTACATGCGAATGGTCTAAACATTTAAACTGGCAGAAATCATTTGTATGAATAAAAAGCAAGGTCTAAATATATACTGTCTTCAAGAGCTGTATTTTTGTACACTTACAGGCAGAAAGTAAAAGAATAGAAAAAGACATACCATGCAAACAGTAAGCATAAGAAAGTGGAAGTGTCTATATTAATATTAGGTAAAATAAACTTCAAGACAAGAAATATTAATATTACCAGAGATAAAGAGGATGTTTTACAGGGAGAGATTCACCAGGAAAACTTAACAATGATAAACCAAGATAGCCAATCATCTATTAAAAAAATTGAATTTGTTATCCAAAATTTTCTCACAAAGAAAGCTTTAAATCTAAAGGGTTTTGTTAGAGAATTCTATCAAATATTAAGGGCTTGCATAATATCTACTTATCAAAATACTTTTAGTACATAGAGGAGGAAGAAACACTTTTACACATGTTTCTGAGCTAGTGTAACACTAATTAAAAAAATGGCAAACTCTAAAATAATAAAATTGGAAACTGATATTTGTCATGAACAGGACAGAAAAATTCTTTAAAAATTAGCAAATCAGAAACATAATATAGATATAGACCTGCATGTATATATATATATGTACACATATATACATGTGTCAATTATATCATAACATAGTTTGTTTATCCCAAGAAGCAAGATTGGTTTAGCATTTAAAAATCAAATAACATAATTCACTATATTAACAGGCAAAATGAGAAAATAATAAAGTTTTAATAGAGACAGAGAAGAGCATCGGATAAATTTCAACACCCATTCATTATAAAATTTTCATCATACTAGAAAAGAATATTCTGAATTTAATATAGAGTATGCATCAAAAAGCTACTGCTAATATTATTAATATATTAAATGGTAAAATATTCAACATTTTCCTAAGACAAGGAAAAAGGAAAGAATGTCACTCATCATTTTTAGTTAGCATTGCATTGGAGAATCTAGGCTATGCAATAGAAAAGAAAAAGAAATGCTGGCAGATTGAAAATAAAAAAGTAAAATTGTCTTTATTTGTTATATATATGATTGTTTATATAGATGATCCTAAAGGTCCTACAAAATTTAGTAAGGTTACAATACACAAGGGAAATAGAAAAAATCAACTGTATTCTTAAAATAGGTACAAACTACTGGACAATGAAAAAATTTTAAACAGCATTAAAATATTATAGTATTAAAGATATTTTAAAACACTTAGCAATATATTTAATAAAAGATGTATAAGACTTAAAATTAAAAAATATAGTTGAGAGAAATTAAGATAAATCTGAAATAGATACAGCAATATATACATCACATTTATGAATTAATATTGTTAAGGTCTCAGTTCTCCTATAAATTCAATATAAAATTATTCAAAATTCCAACGGGTTTTTTGTAGAAATGGTCAAATGTGTTGTTTAATATATGTGGAAGTCAATGTAATTAAAATAGACAAACTTTGAAAAATAAAATCATTTGAGGATTTACATTTGAGGATTTTATGATATACTATAAAATTTGATATAATAATAAAAGTGTTGCATCAGCATAAGGATAGACAAATTGCATCAATGGAACAGAATAGAGTCCAGAACTAGACCTACACACAAAGGGTCAATTGATTTTTCTTTTAATTTCATTGAGATATAATTGACAATAAGCTCTATATATAATTAAGTATATCCCATAATGATGACATACTTTTTTGTAAAATGATTACTACCATAAGTTTAATTAATAGCCATCATTTCATATAAACACAAACAGAAAAAAAGAAAGAAAGCAAATTGTTTCCTTGTTATGAGAACTCTAAGGGTCTACTCTTAGGAACCTTCAAATATACCATATAACAGTGTTAACTATCATACACTACCTTCCCAGTACTTATTTATCTTATAACTGAATGTTTGTACCTTTTGACCATCTATCTTGAATTTAAACAAAGCTATTAAGTCATCTTAACAAGGAATAAAAGTTTTTCAACAAACGGTGCTGGAACAACTGAACAACGTATGAAATGAACAGATAAACATTAAATGAACAGATAAACCCCTACCTCACAACACACATTTATTAAAGATTTACATGTAAAAGCTAAAACTATAAAGCTTCTAGAAAAACATATGTGAATATCTTATGAATTCGACATAGATATAGATTTCTTAGGAAATAAAACATTTTGAACCTAAAAAACGATAAATTGGATTTTATAAAAATCAAAAGCTTCTGCTTATAAAAACAAAAATGTAAACCACATACTAGAATAAAAATATGAATATATAATTAACACCTACAAATCAGTAAGAAAAAGACAATCCAATTTTCTCAAATGACAAAATACTTGATCAGATATGCCATAAAAGAAGATACAAAAATGATCAATAGGCACATGAATATGCACTCAACATCGTTGTTATGAGAGAAATAAAAACTAAAAGAGCAATTAAATAGTGTTTCATATCCTCTACAACTGCTACCTTCAAATAAAACAATACCAAATGTAAATGACTGTGTGGAGAAATGAATTCTCATACATTCATGAAATTATAAAATAGTACAATTACTTGGGAAAACTGTCAGTTTCTTATAATGTTAAATACATATTTACCCTATGACTCAGAAATTCTACTGTTAGAGGAACAAAAGCTCAAAACAATCTAAATGTTCATCAACACAAAAATTGATAAGCTAATTATGATGTATTCATATAATGAAATACTATATTGAAACTAAAAAAGAACCTCATTTATACAACATAATGAGCTTCAAAAGCCTGACATATTTTATTCATATAAAGTTCAAGAAGAGCAAAGCTGTTCGGTTATAACAGAATTCAGAGACTTACCTTTGGGAGTGGGGATTGACTGGAAGGGAACCCAAGACAATTTTGCAGAGTAATGTAACTGTTTCATAATTCTACTGGGATGGTAGTTACAAGGTATATTCATTTACCAAAATTCATCAGATTATATACCCAAGATCTGCATATTTTACTTTATTAAATAAAGTTAGATGGGTGTGATTCTACACAAAAACCTCAGCAAAATAGATTTGAGTTTAGCCCGTTTCTATTCTATCCTCATTTACTCTCTACATATTCTATTGTTTTCCATTACTAGAAAGTAAATATCATGTTTACATTTGTACTTTAATAACCTTGCAACACTCAAAGTAATATTTATAGATGATCTATATTATAATGCTTACTTAAGCTGGAACCATTTTGAAAAATGATTAATAACATAAAAGTAAAAACAATAAGGTATTTGGTTTTGAATAATTTCTTTCTCCACTTCTTGAACATTCATTATGATTAATGAATGTGTCCTGTGAGTGGATTGGTTATCTTCCAGTATAAAAAACAGTTAGTATTCATATTGTATATGCCATATACAAGCACTGTTGTGCTTACTTTGCCCATTTATTCATTTACTTTTCACAACACCCTATGAGAGGATACTATCACTGTTATCCTGACAAACAGATGAGGAAATTAAGGTACACAGACTTACTCCAAATCACAGAGTTAGTTGCAGACACAGCTGGGTTTTAAACTCATGTATTCTGCTCAGGAATCCATGCTCATAACCACCATGCATATTGCTTCCCACGACAGGTGATTGAGAATGGAGTCCCAGAAATACGAAAGGCTCTTTAGAGCTTATCTAGTCCAGTAGTTCTCACATTGGCCACCAGAGAACCAAATAGATGTTAAGAACACAAATTCCAGAAAAGTGGAACAATAAATTTGTTTTTTTATAAATTCTCCAATGTACAAGTTCTGGAGAAACCATTGGTTTAGTTCAAAAACCCTACATTAAGTTTTTTTCAAACAGAATTATTCATATCTGCTTGTGTTTGGAGGCTATTTTTTTATAAAGACAATTCAACTCTCCCTCTCGCCTAAGTTCTTCTTTGTGCGCAAGTTTATTCTCATCTCTTCAAATACATCAAATACTTGAAGAAAGTTATCCTATCCCTTAAGGTTTTTACCAGGCTGAAAGTTCACTGGCACTTTGACAGTGCATTTTAATACAGAGAACGGCTCAAGTGCCCTGTATCATCTCTGTCATTACCTTCTAGATGGCATTTCCTGTTTGTTGATGACATCCCTAAACTACAACCCTCTAGCTGAAGGTCAAGTCTTTAGTGTGGTTTCATGAGCACAGAGTAGAGCAGAACTGCCACAGCCCCTGTGAACCATTAATTCTATCAGTACCTTTAAATGAGAGAGAGAGAGAGAGAGAGAGAGAGAGAGAGAGAGAGAGAGAGAGAGAGAGAGAAAATCTGACAACCCTGACCACTATAATCTATTGTAGTTCTCAGTTCAAACACTAATAAAGGTGGTATTGAGGAATTTGAGAGAAGAAAGCTTTTCTAGAAGAATGGGAGTCATTATTATCATACTTAATTCTCAAAACCACTCTATGAACATTATTATCCCATTTTACAGATGAGAAAAACACAATTCAAAGGCATTAAAGTCATAAAACTAAGTGGAAAAGCCAAATCTGAATATACTTATTTCTGATTTCAAAGCTGGTGAACTTAATGAGTATACTAGGGATTTGGGGAAAATTGGAGAAAAGAAAGAAAAGTAGAAGAATCCTCTTTTCAAAATAAAAAATAAACTTAATTTGAAATTAATATGTAAAATAGACAAGTTGAAATGAGAGTTAATGGTCTCAAAAACCAATCAGTTTTCTATCAAACTCTAATCATAGCTCTTAGGGTACTCTGAGTTAGGAACCCTAAGCTCTATGCAACAGTTTTGAAACCCCTGAATTTTGTCATGTTACCAATCATAAGGATAACATGAAGCATGCTATTATGTCCAATCTTAGACTGGCACTGTGGAATATTTCTCCGGTGTAAGTTTAAGCTAAGGAAGCCTTGTTAAGATCAGGGTTTGCTTCAGCCTCAGTTAAAGAAGAGCCAATATTACTGCATACTACAGCTATTACAATTTACAGGATGTTTAGATGCTTAACCTCTGAAACTCACCCCACTGCCTGCAGGCATACACTGCTGGGTACTGAATAGTCAATTAAACAGAGAATACACATTTTCTAAGATAATTCTTTTTCTATTTAAATAGAGTATATTCAAAGCCTTGCAAATTAATCAGGAAACAAATGGCTTTGCATCTTTCTTTTTTCATAGTTAAATTTAACGGGGTGACATTTATTGGTAAAACTTACAGAGGTTCCAGGTGTATAATGCTATATTACATTGTCTATGTATTGCATTATGTGCTCACCACCCAGAGTCAGTTGTCTTTCTATTAATAGCTTTGCATCTTCAAAAGCTATTTCCAAACAAATGAAACCTAAAGCAATGGAATAAATTTATTCTCAGTAATTAAAAAACAGTTTTAACCATGTTGGATGCCTGACCTAAGAAAGGACTGGAAAATTGTTACCCTACTGTGAAAACCCTGAAGGGACAGAGTAGTTCATCCTAAATATTCAAAGAGCTGCTTTATTGGAAAGAGGTTTAGATGTATTCTGTATGGCACAGAGATTACACATTTTCATACTTTGAGCAAATCAACCCCCATACAACCTTGATTTTAGCTTCAGAGGTTATCACTATTATATTATGATTGCTATTAGCAAACTTCAAGCAGCACAAATAATTGAATGGGTTTTTGTTTTTGCTTTTGTGATTTGAATGTTGAGAAAATAGAAATAAATAAAGCTACTCTGCAGTAATCTATTATTTGAATTGCACTCAAGTGATTTTTAACCATATATTAAATAAGAACATATGAAAAAAAAAATGCTTCTTTCTGGACTATATGTTGATCTTGTACAAATGAAAATTCACAGAACATGAAATGCGTGTTTTCTTTTGGGTCTCATGGCAGTACCATAGATCTCAATTGATTTAGGCAACTAACAACATAACAGAGCATTTTTTAATGTAAAGTATTTTTACAAAATTTGATTTTTTCTACAATACATTTTTTCATTACAGGTTGTTTTCTGCATAAAATAGACTGTACTCCTAACATGAAGGTGTGGATTATGGCATCAAGTTAAACAATAGGCTAAAATAAAACATTTACTTGTTAACTTTCTAGGTATGGTAGAAAGCAAAGTATATAATAGAAGACGTCTATCTCTTCTGTTCTCTCTCTGCCCTGCAGTGATATCTCTTCCAGGCCATCTCTCATTTTTCAAGGGCTTGGTATCACAGACAGCTGTGATTTCTCTGCAGAACTGTCAGAGATCATGATAGGTGTACAGCTGTCAAAAGATTGCAGTATTGGCTTTTGAGCTGCATTAGCTGAGGACACAGTGATTGTCAACTTAGGAATCTGCTAGAAGCTCGAATGTATCTTCAGCAACCCTAGCTCTAGAGCTGTACTAGCTGCCTTTTAAAGACAAAACAGAAAAAGACACAGATACAGAGAAAAAACTGATGGTTGCCAGAGGTGAGATGGGTTTGGAAGCTGGGTAAAAAAAAGGTGAAGGGGGATGCTGGGATAGCTCAGCAGGTTGAGCACTTGCCTTTCAACAGCGAGCACCAGAGATCGAATACTGGCCCTGACCCATGTAAACCCATATGCTGAACAGGTGCAAATGGTAACAGCTGGGATGACTTGGCAGCAAAGGTTCTCGCCTCCCATGTGAGAGGTCCCCAGTTCAGTTTCCACCCCATGCAGCCTCACATCCACCTGTGTGGAACGAAACTATGTTACAACTAACGTACAACTATGGAGACTGCTCTCGGCCCTAACTCCTTCTCTCAGTTTCTCTCTGTCTCTTACAGTCTCTCAAACAATAAAAATAAATCTTTGAGAAAAGTTGAAGGGATTAAGGATTACAAATTGGTAGCTACAAAATAGTCATGAGTATGTAAAATATAACATAGAGTATATAGTCAATAGGTTGCAACAACTATGTATAGTAACAGATGGGTACTAGTCTAAGGGGGTGGGGATAACTGCATAAATTATATAAATGTCTTCTCACTGTGGTGTACACCTGAAGTTTATAAATAATAATACTGAATGTCAACTGTAACTGAAAAAATATATATATTTCTTTTTTAAATAAAAAATAGGCCCCAGGAAAGAGAAGAAGTGATGGTGGTAATTTTCAAGAGATCTCATCCAAGAAAAAGACAAAGGTGAAATATGAATGCCAATAAAGTCCTAAATGTCATTATGTCCTTCAAATCACTTTATAAATGAGAATGTACCATTTTCCTCTTTCTTATTCTCGCTTATTCACACACAAGTAGTCCATTAGGTACATGACTATAATTGGTGGTGTCGTTCTACTTCTTTTGTTAATCACTCTTGAGAGCTTGTAGACATCTATCTCATATGATCAGGTCTTTATCTTGCTTTCAGCAGACAATCTCTGTTTTAAGTCATGGCTGCCTGCTGCTTCCCTGCAGCACTTGCCTTTTATTTATTTTTATTATTTTTTAAAGATTTTATTTTATTTTTTATTAAATTTATTGGGGTGACCTTGGTTGGTAAAATTATATAGGTTTTAAGTGTACATTTTTATAATACATCATATATATACTGCATTATGTGCTCACCACCCAGAGTCAGTTCTCTTTTCATATCACCACATATTTGACCACTCTGATACCTCTACTTCCTTCTTCCCCCTTACCCTCTAGTAACCACTAAACTGTTGCCTGTGTTCACGAGTTTCTGTTTTTTAGTGTGCTTGTCTTATTCCTTGGTTGTTTTCAGTTTTATATCCAGCATATAAGTGAAGTTGTATGGTTCTCGACATTTTCTGTCTGACATTTTGCTCAGCATAATAATCTCAAGATCCAACCCTGTTGTTGCAAATGGCAGTATTTCATCTTTTTTTCATGGCCAAATAATATTCCACTGTGTATGCATTAAACATCTTAATTATCCAATCATTTATTGAAGGATACTTTGTTGTTTCTATATCTTAGCCACTGTGAATACTGCTGCAATGAACATCAGGGTACGTATATCTTTACAAAAAAGTTTTCAGATTTTTTTGGGTAGATACCCAGTTAAGGAATTGCTAGGCCATATGGTGATTCTATTCTTAAATTTTGAGGAACAGCCATACATTTCCCACAGTGTCTGTACCAATTTACATTCTCACTAGCAGTGTATGTGGGTTCCTTTTTCTCCACAGCCTCTCCAACACTTATTATTTGTATTACTGATAATAGGTATTCTAACAGATGTGAGGTGATACTTCATTGTTATTTTTATTTTCATTTTATTAATGACTAGTGATGTTGAGTGTTTTTTCATGTATCTGTTGGCTGTAAGTTTTCTTAGGATAAGTGTCTACTCAGGTCCTCTGCCCATTTTTTAATTGGATTGTTTGTTATTCTGTTGTTGAGTTGCACTAGTCCTTTATATTTTTTGGATATTAGCCCCTTATTGGAAGTGTTGTTAGCAAATACTTTCTCCCATTCAGTTGGCTACCTCTTTGTTTTGTTGATAGTTTCTATGTTTTATTTTAAGAAGTATTTTATCGTTTGAGACAAGGTGAGAGAAGGGGGCGGGGGTGACACAGGCAGTCTCCATAGTTGTACATCATTAGTTGTGACATGATTTCATTCCACACAGGTAGGTGGATATGGGGGCCATGCAGGGCAGAAACTGAACCCATGTGGGAAGAAACAATTTTTGCCACTGAGTCATCCTGGCAGTTACCAGTTGTGCCACAGTTTAGCATGTGGCTTTGCATGGGCCAGGTCCAGAAATTGATCCTCAGACCTTGTGGATGTGAGGCAAATACTCAACTTGTTGAGCTATACAGGCACCCCCTGTTGGTGGTTTCTTTTGTTGTGCAAAACCTTTTTAGTTTGATGTAGTCACATTCATTTTGTATTTACTTCAAAGTTCTATCTAGAGCCATCAGGCAAGAGGAATAAATAATGAGCATTAAAATTGGGAATGAAGAACTTGTTCATTTTTGCAGATGACATGATTCTTTATATAGAAAAATAAATACAGTAAAGTAGCAGGACACAAAATTAATGAACAAAAATCCATTGCATTCCCATATACAAACAATAAAATTTCACGAAAAAATTTAAAAAACAATAGCTTTTGCAATTGAATAAAAGAATAAAATATTTAAGAAATAAACTTTTTTTTTTTAAGATTTATTTTTGTTGTTTTTGACAGAGACAGAGAGAAGGGGGAGGGCCCAGGGCAGTCTCCATAGTTGTACGTCATCAGTTTTCCACATGGTTTCATTCCACACAGGTGGGTGGGGACTGCTCAGGGTGGAAATCTGTACAGGGCCTCCTGCAGGGGAGGTATGCCCCCACAAGCAAGGGGCCAAATGGAGGGCCTCCAAAATAGGAAGCTCACCCCAGTGAGAACTGGAGACCTCCCTCATGGGACGCACACCCCAGTTCAGCATATGGGTCCACATAGGCAGGGGCCAGGATTTAATCCTTGGTCCCCAGGGCTGCAAAGTGAGTGCATAACTCACTGAACCATCCTGGCTTCCCCAAAATAAACTTAATAAAGGATGTGAAGGACCTATACATGAAAACTATAAGAAACTCTTTTTAAAAAATTGAAGAGGGGAAACCGGGATGGCTCGGTGGGTTGAGCGCTCACTTTGCAGCGCCGGGGACCAGGGATCGAATCCCGACCCCGGCCCGTGCAGAACCATATGCTGAACTGGGAGCTCCCCCAGTTCAGTTCTCTCTCTGTCTCTGTCTCCATATCTCTCTCTCTCTGTCAAAAAAAAAAAACAATAAAAATAAATAAATAAAAAATTGAAGAAGACAGAAAGAAATGGAAATATACTCCACATTTATGGAACAGAAGAATCAACATAATTGAAATGGACACATTACCCTAGGCAATACAAAAATTAATGTAAATTAATATAATCCCCAAATCTCTGCTTGTTTGTTTTTTTAAGAAATATAACAAAATATCATCAGATTTGTATGGAATCAAAAAAATACCCAGAATAACAAAGAAATCCTACAAACAAAAAAAACAAAAACAAAACAGAACAAGTCTGCATGTTTCACATCTCCTGATGCAATTTATACTAGAAAGTGACAATAATAAAAATAGCTTTGTGTTGGCTGAAAAAAAGACATGCAGACCAATGAAATAGAAATGAAAATCCAGAAATAAACCCCCATCTATATGTGGGCAGATAATTTTCAACAAAAGAGCTAAAATCATACAAGTACAATGGAGAAAAAAGGTCTCTTCAATAAATCGGGCTGGGAAAATTAGAAAGCCACATGCAAAAGAATGAAATTAGATGGTGATCTGTCAATATATACCAAAATTAACTCAAAATTGATCAAAGGCCTCCACATAAGTCCTGAAAAAGTAAACTGCATAGAAGAAAACATTGGCAGTAAAATTACAGACCTAGGGTAGAGGGAAAATTTTATAAATTTAACTTCAAAAGCACTGGCTTTTTTTTGTTTTGTTTTGTTTTGTTTTGTTTTTGTTAAATTTATTGGGGTAACATTGACTGGCAACAATTACACAGTTTCCAGATACAAATCCACATCACATCACCTACGTATTGCATTATGTGCTCACCATCCAGAATCAGCCCTCCCTCTATTATCACATATCCAGTGCCCATTCCAACTCCCCCTCCACCACTCCCCCTCCTCCCCTTCACTCAAGTAACCACGAAACTATTGAAAGTGTCCATAAGTCTGGTGCCCACTCCCCCCTTCCCTCCCCCCTCCCTCCCCCCACCTCCCATTCCCTCAAGTAATCACCAAGCTATTGAGTGTGTCCAAAAGCCTTTGTTTCTTTCATTTTTATAATCCACTTTTAAGTGAGGTCATATGTTTCCTGATTCTTTCAGTCTGACTTATTTCGCTTAATAAGATGGTTTCAAGGTCCATCCATACTGTCACAAATGACGGTATTTCATCTTTTCTTAACACTGAGTAGTATTCTGTTGTGTAAATGTACCACAATTTCTTTTTCCACTCATCTATTGAAGAGCATTTTGGTTGTTTCCATGTTCTGGCTACTGTGAACAGTGCTGTAATGAACATGCGGGCACAGACATCTTTGCAGATTAAGGTTTTCAGTTTCCTTGGGTAGATACCCATTAGAGGGAATGCTGAGTCATATGAAAATTCCATTCCTAATTTTTTGAGGAAGCTCCATACAGCCTTCCATAGTGGTTGTACCAGTTTACATTCCCACCAGCAGTGTATGAGGGTTCCTTTTTGTCCACAGCCTCTTCAGCACTTGTTATCCCTTGTCTTGTTGATTATAGCCATTCTAACAGGTGTAAGATGGTATCTCATTGTGGTTTTTATTTGCATCTCCCTAATTGCTAGTGAAGTGGAGCATTTATTCATATATCTGTTGGCCATATGTATGTCTTCATGAGAGAAGTGTCCATTAAGGTCTTTTGCCCATTTTTTAATTGGATTGCTTGTTTTTTTCTTGTTGAGTTGTACAAGTTCTTTGTATATTTTTGATATTAGCCCCTTATCAGAGGCATTCTTTGCAAATATTTTCTCCCAGTTGGTTGGTTGACTCTTTGCTTTGTTGATGGTTTCCTTAGCAGTGCAGGAGCTTTTTAGCTTGATAAGGTCCCATTCGTTTATTTGTGCTTTTACCTCCCTTGCCATTGAAGTCAGATTTATAAAATCCTCCCTGAACCCCAGGTCTATAGGTATAGTCCCAATGTTTTCTTCTATGCAATTGATCGTTGCAGCTCTTATTTGGAGGTCTTTAATCCATTTTGAGTTAATTTTGGTATATGGTGAGAGATCGCAGTTCACATTCAGCTTTTTGCATGTGGTTTTCCAATTTTCCCAGCACCATTTACTGAAGAGGCTTTCTTTTCCCCACTGTATATTTTTTGATCCTTTATCAAAAATAATCTGTCCATAAATTTGTGGGTTTATTTCTGGGTTTTCAATTCTGCTCCATTGGTCCGTGGGTCTATTTTTCTGCCAGTACCAAGCTGGTTTGATTACTGAGGCTTTGTAGTACAGATTAAAGTCAGGCAGTGAGATGCCCCCAGCTTTATCCTTTTTTCTTAGGATAGCTTTTACGATTCGTGGTCTTTTGTGGTTCCATACAAATTTGATGATTTTTTTATCTATTTCTTGAAAGAATGACTGTGGGATTTTGATGGGAATGGCATTGAATCTGTATATTGCTTTGGGGAGTATGGCCATTTTAACTATGTTGATT
>PVKE010019933.1:0-27985 GCA_004027555.1 Craseonycteris thonglongyai | reverse complement strand
GGTTGTAGAGAGCTTTGGCCTTTGTCCTGATCATATTAGTGTCCAAACTCACTGTCTTTTTCCTGAAATCAGCAATCCACAATGCCAGTGCAGCTTCCATTTTCACAATTCTGTTATTGTGCGGAGTTACCACACGTTTCGCTTCTTTATTGAAGGTTATTGAAGCCGTGTTGCGGATGTTTGCTTCCTCTTTCTTGATGGACCGCACTGTAGATGCATTCACCCCGTAATGGCGTGCCACAGATGCATCACTTCTGCCCTCTTTGATCATATCTAAAAGTTTCACTTTTTCGCTGATGGTCATCATCTTCTTCCTCTTGGGCGCCCCGGAGGAAGCTTTCGCAGGGGCATAGCGCCTAGGCGGCATTATAAGGGCTTAATTCATAAAAAAAGTGATCGCTTAAACAAGTTATCGCCAACACAACACTAAAATACAATATGCGAGACAGTCAACATCATGGACAAGACTGGCGAGATACAACAAGAGAAGATGCTGGGTGAGGCTGTGATGATGCGCAGACAATCAACTCACAGGGATAAATCCACTCGTCCTCTCATTGGTCGATGTCGCACCGGAAACCAATCACGCGCCTTTATGAGAGCCCGTGGGATGGACTCTGAGTCAACTCATCTCTTTGTTTGACATGCAGGGATCCTTCTCTCCCGCGCATCCACATGAAACAACGCTCCTTTCCGCAATGTGGCTGCCGACATGGTTGTATCTTTCATTTTTATTTTTTGATGAATATTTTGGGAAAACCCGCAAAGCACTGAAGCCGCAAAACATGAAGCGCGAAGTGGCGAGGGAACACTGTGATTCATTTTCTGTGTTGCTGAATCAGTTGACTAATTTGTTGACTTTTATGTCCAGAGTTATTAGAGATACTGAGCTGTAGGTTTCTTGTGATGTTTTTGGTAAGTCTCATAGAATGAGTTGGGAAGTGTTCCTTTCTCCTCCATTTTCTGGGAAGAGTTTGTGAAAAATTGGCATTAATTCTTCTTTAAACATTTGGTAGAGTTCACTAGTGAAGCCATCTGGACCTGGGCTTTCTTTGCAAGAAATTTTTTTCTTTATTTTTTTAAACTATTACTAATTTAGTTTCTTCATTTATTATTTATATTTATATTATTTATATTATTTATTTATTATAGGCCTGTTCAGAGTTTGTGTTTCTTCTTTTATCAGTTTTGTTGGTTTTGCATTTGTCCACTTCATCCAACTGATCTAATTTATTGGCATACCACATATTCATAGTATTTATTTATAGTGCTTTTTATTTCCTTAAGGTCAGTAGCAATGTATTTTTTCATTTGCGATTCTGCTAATTTGAGTCTTCTCTCTCTTTTTTTTTTTTTGGTCAGTCTGGCTAAAGGTTTGTCAATTTTGTTGATCTTTTCAAAGAATCAGTTTTTTGTTTCATTGATTTATTTTCCTCTTTATTCTCTATTAATTTAATCTTTATTTTCTTCTATTTGCTTTAGATTTAGTTTGCTCTGTTTTCTGGTGTCTTAAGGTAGAAGATTATACTATTGATTTGAAACCTTTGTTCTTTGATATGTGTATTTACAGCTATAAATTTTACTGTAAGTACTATTTTGGCAGCATCCCATAAGTTTTAGTATGTTGTATCTTCATTTTCATTCATCTCAAAGTATTTTTTAATTTCTCTTTTGATTTTTATTTTGACTCTTTTTTTTAGAAGTATGTAGTTTAACCTCTGTATATTTGTGAATTTCTGCTATTTTATTCTGTTGATTTCTAATTTCATTCCATTGTGGTTGGAATATATAATTTGTATTATTTTATCCATTTGAATTTATTGAAATTTGTTTTGTAGCTGAGCAAATGGTGAGTACTGAAGAATGTTCAAAGTGCACTTAAGACTAGATATTTTGCTATTATGGGTAGAGTGTTCTCTAATTGTTTATTAAGTCTAGTTGATTTTTAGTTTGCTCGGTTTATTTATTTTCTTAATGATCTTCTCCCTGGACGTTCTACCCCCACATTATCACTCAGCTAGAAGGCTGAAAATTGAAATAATAGAGAAGGACCTTTCCCTGACTTCTACTCCAGCCCATCTGTAGCCTTACAGCTTATTACTTTCATCACTGATGCCTGTCAGATGATAAATTTTGAGGGATACCAACATTATGTCCAAAGTCAAGGCCACATGTGTTAGCCATCACCATACTCAATATTCCTCTTGAGCAAGGCTGGGCAAGATGTCAATTGTGGTCCATTGGTGGAGTGACCTCCTGAATAATAGAATACATAGCTAGTGAACATGACACTTGGAGAAGTAGCCCTAGCATGAAAATGCCTGCCCAAGCCTGCTCTAGAGTACTCTAGACTTATGCCATCTTATACAGTAGCCATCATTCACTTGGTGGCTATTTATTTAAATTTAAATTTATTAAAATTAAATTAAAATTTTAATCCCTCAGTTATACCACACATATTTCAAGTGCTCACTAACCACATGTGTCTATTGGCTGCCTTATTGGAAAGCACTGATATAAAGAACATTTTCATCATCATAGAATGCATGGTGCTCCGAAGTATTTGCTAGTTTGCTTTGTTGGTTGTAATTTCATCTTGTTATAGTTTCTTTTTTGTTTTTTTATTGTTTTTGACAGAGACAAAGAGAAGGGGGAGGGTCCAGAGCAGTCTCCATAGTTGTACATCATTAGTTGTAACATGGTTTCATTCCACAAAGGTGGATGTAGGACCACGTGGCGAAACCAAACCTGGGTCCTCGCTCATAGAAGGCAAGGACCTTCACCACTTAGCCATCTTAGTGGTTACCAGTTGAGCCACAGTTCAGCATATGGGTTTGCATGGGCCGGGGCCAGAAATTGAACCTTGGACCTTGCCATTGTGAGGCAACTGCTCATCTGCTGAGCTATCTCAACACCCCTCTTTAATTTTCAATTAGAGCTGGCATTCAGTATTACTTTATATTAATTTCAAGTGTGCATAATTTAAGAAGTGACCCTTCTGACTAGTACCCACCTGGCTCCATACTAGTCATTACCATATTATTGACTATATTCCCTATACTTTACATCCCATGACTGTTTTGTAACTACCCATTCATACTTCTTAAATGCCTTCACCATTTTCACTCTGCCCTTTAACCCCCCTCCCATCTGTCACCATAAATCTAGTACCCATCTGACACCATACTTAGTTATTACAACATTACTAACTATTGCTTATGATATACCCTATATCCCCACAACTGCTGTCAACTAATTTGTACTTCATAATCCCTTCACCTTTTTTTACATGCCCCCCCAAATGCCCCTCACATCTGGCAACCATCAAAATGTTCTCTGCGTCTATGAATTTGGTGTTTTTTTATTATTGTTCATTAGATTCCATATGTAAGTGAAATCACATTGCATCTGTCTGACACACTCCTCTCAGCACAGTACTCTCTAGGTCCATACATGCCACCACAGATGGCAAGAACTCATTCCCTTTCATGGCCGAGCAATATTCCAGAGACAAAGACAGAGAGGCGGGGGAGGGCCCAGAGCAGTCTCTATAGCTGTATGTCATCAGTTTATAGGTGGGTGGGGGCCACAGAGGGCAGGAACTGGGCCAGGGGCCTTCTGCATGGGAAGCATACCCTCTCAAACCAGGGGCCCAACCTGGGGATGAGAACTGTACTGGGGTCTCCCGCATGAGAAGCACACCCCAGTTCAGTACACAGTTCTGCACGAGCTGGTACTCAATTCTTGGTCCCAGGGGCTGCAGAGTGCTTAGCCTGCTGAGCCATCCCAGCTTCCCCTGATTTTAAATAACCTTGCTGAGTAATCTTGGTTGTAAGTCTGGGCAAACCACTCTTAACTTTACTTCCTCATTGATAAAATGGAAATGTCAAGATTAAATGAATGAATGTGAATAAGGCACTTAGAAAAATTGTACCTGATATCCACACTAAGCACTTTATGACTTATTAACATTATGTATATAGTAATAAGCATTTATATACATTTAAGAAATTGGGATCATTAAATGAACTTAAATGATTAGATTTCTTTTCCCATGTTCATTTGTATTTATCTTAATCTTTGTAACAGCTGTCTAACATTCTGTTTCTAGGCTAATTGTATCCACATCATACTTTTACTATTATAATTATTTGCATGCCATATTTATTTAACTAGTCTCACATAGATAGTTAAGTTTCTGGCTTTCAGCTGTCCTGGATTATTGTACTAAGAATTCTTGTACACATATCTTGGGGATTAGTGCAAGATTTTAGAAGAGTACATGAGTAAAAGTGTATTTTCTGGGTATAGATAATATACAGTATATTTTGATGAATACTGTAGATTTACTTTCTAGGATATTAATATCAGTTTATACTCCCATAAACGACATGAAAGAGTGCTTACATATGCAGAGTATTAATTATACTTTAAAAGTCTTTGCCAATCTAAAAAGCCTTTTAATATGAATCTTATTGCTTATTTAGCAGAGTTAAACATCTTTTTGTGTTTTTTCACAGTTTTCGTTTAACCTGTGATTTTTTTTGTTTCTATGCTTTGCCCACTTTTCTGGTGTGTTCTCTTAGTCTTCTGAAGATTTCTATAAACTCTTTATGTAGTCCAACATATATGTACTGAGTTGTCTCATTCAAAATATACTTTTTACCAGTTTATTCTTCTGAGTTTTGTTTGTTGAACATTTTGACCTATTAGAATATTTAACTTATGGTACATGTAATTGACATCATGTATTAATTTTTGATTTTCTGATTTTCAGTCATGCTTAAAAAGTACTTTCTTACCCCAAGATTATAAAACTATCTCTACATGTTTCCTTCTAATATTTTTATGATTTTTACTTATTTACAATGAATTTTGTTTTATTTTAGTGTAAGGAGGTATAGGAATCTACCTTTTCTATTTTCTGTTCATGGCAGCTCCCACTCTTAAGAATTATATCTCCATTCTGGTCATATTTCTACAGTTTATTATAATTAAAAATTATAGTCACGAATGGTTATAGACTTTAGAAATGCTTAGCAAATTGATCTTTTAATGTATTGTAAAAAAAGAACCTTAATGATATTGTCCAATGATATGATTATAACTATATATGTCATAAACTTCATAAGCAGTTTCTTATTAATTTCTGTTTTAAAAAAGGTATTTTTGTGGTATTACTTAGCTATAATGCTTTCTGAACATTTTACTTGCTAAACATGAATTTTTATAAGTTCTTTTCAGAACACATTTTATAAATTGTAAAAGAAACTTTGCTTTTATGTTCCAGGTTTTATTTACATATATTATTTGTAGGCATACTTACTTCATTATACCCCTTCAAAAAGGAGTAGTGTGGTTTGCTTTGGCCTCTGGGAAGAATTTTCCCCTGCTTTTTCTTCTGTTTACCCACCTCATTCCCCTTTCCATTTCACTTTTTGTTCTTTGCTGATAGAGGAAAATAAAGCAAGGTAACGGTAGATAAAGGAAGACAATTTTACCTATTAATAATGTAGATTCTATTATTAATATCTGAATATAAGAAATTAGTATGAGTAACACCTAGTCTATAAACAGCATTTTTTATTCCTATTTAATTTTTCTATTTCTTAGTATTCGACAGAATCCACATCTTTTATGGCATTTACTTTCTTTAATAAGGTCTATAGGACAGGGTTCCATGCTCCATCATTTATACTTTATTTACACATCATCTTCTGTCCTTGCTATTTCTGCTTAGAGCGTACTTTATTTATCATTAGGTTATTTGATGAACTTTCAGTTAAAATCACTCATGACATAGTTTACTTATATTATAGAGCTGTCTGTAGAAATACTTTTTCTTCCTATTTTTTTCTTATTTCCTTATTTCCACAGGAAGAACATCTTTAAATAATTGTACTGTGGCCAAAAGAATTGGAAAAGGAAAAGATGCTACTGTCATCTTTGAGCAATTCAGGAAACCTATAGATCCATTTGTTCAGGAAAATTGTTCATGTACTGCAATAAATTCAGAGATAAAGCCTTCCAACTCAAATATTTCTAATACCTATGGAAATGTACAAAATGGGAACATTTCTATTCATGAAACATACAGTGGACAGATGGAGCACAACTTAATAGAATGTAGAGACACTTCTCAAGTACATGCATGTGATTCATGTCTTTCACTTGTTTCCAGTGATACCAGAGAAAGTGTTAATGGTGACCCCTTGTTAAGTTTGACACATCATAAAGATATTTTAAGTGGTCGTTCTGCTGCTTTTACTCAACATAACAATACTGGCTCAAGTACAGTTATTACTTCAAAACTCATCAAAGACCCAAGACTGCTGAGAAGAGAAGAAAGCATGAGAAAACATAATAATATTACAGGTTTAAATGAGTTTTTGCCATCTGAGAAAATTTTAGATTTTGTTAATTCAGAAATAAACCTGTCCATGCCAACTAATTCTGCCTCCTCATCTGAAGTCAAGCCTGGTCATCATGCTATTCTTACTAATTGTTTAGACGCCCCTTGCTTCAGAATTTTTTTTGATAAGTCACAATCTCAGGCTCACAACATGGGCTCTAAGAACTATGATTATACAGTCCCCAATAAAATTACCATGGAAGGACAGTGTCAGGAACAAGACAGTTTTTCCTTTCCAATGCGTCTGTCAAGTATTTCAGAAGTTGAGAACCAAACACACAGTGAGGAGGAAGCACAGAGATCCCATCAGAAAAGCAACATTCTACGTTTAATTGAACAAAATAGTGAGCCACATAACTCTTATGAATCTGTGAATACTTTTACGAAAGGGCATAATAATCACTTTTCTCAGGAATCTCAGTCTCCTAATTTAAAAACTGTATGTCAAACTGTTCACCAAACATCTACAATTTTTCCATTCCAAAGGAAAGAAAGCATACATGATGAGTACATTCAAAATATTGGGAAAATGAGAAACTTTACTGACCCAGTAGACAACTCCAAACATGGAGAAAAGCAAAATTCGTGGAAAGAAATTGATAATTGTATTAATAAAACAAAAATCAGTCCAGTAAATAGCAGCATTTCTTTGCACCAAGAATACAAACAGGATGAGAGTGAGAGTCTTGATTCTTTTGAGAAAAAATGTGATCACGTAGTAATCACTCAAGAAATACCAAAATCTTCCACATCTACCACAAAGGGTAAGGATGAGCCAGATTATCTAGCATTGGAATTACAAAATGATTTTACTCCAAGAGTGGAGAGCCTTTCACAGAAGCATTCTCAACACTATTTGGAGTATGAAGATAACATTCATACAAGTTTTGACATTTCTCAAAAACTAATGGATCTGAAACTGGAAAAATCAAATCAAAACTGTGTTAGCATTATAACTGATGCTTTCCAGGAAACAAAAGACATTCCCCAGACCAGAGAACTGCCCATTGATACAGTTGTTTCATCTCATGACTTTAAAACAGTTCATGATGATTTAAATTGCAGTATAGCTAGAGAACACATATATATCCATGAGAAAAATGAAAGTGATCCAGCATCATTAGAGAACATTCAGAGAGACTACAAAGAAACTCCTCAAATTGACAATAAAGGTAAAGATCATACTCTGTTCTATAATGCACAGTTGAATAACGATACAGACCTGAATATTGATTTCAAAGAACAAAGATATAAAGAAAACCAAAATGAGGCTACAGAAGAAGACATTGCTTCATCTACAGAAAACAACATAGACCGTATATGTGGAGATGAGACTCAGGTTTTTCATACAAATGAAAATTTCACCAATATAGATGAAAGAAGGGAGAACAAATACAGTGTAGAAATTCTGAGTTCTGATGAGTTTTCTACATTTAATTTGACTTGGGGAAAAAAATATGTATCAACAGAAACTATATTATTAGAAACTGAAGATAGTGTCACTATCATAAAACAAAAAGATACTCAAAATACTGAAAGGAGTATAAAGCATTTGGCTTCCATATTGCCCAAAATTGCAGGTTCTTCAGTGCTTGTAGCCTCAAATGCTGCAGTTGAGATGGTGCCCGTATTAAGCACAAATGATGAAGATCACCAGAGATACCAGGTTAAACAAACTTGTTCACCTGAGAATCCAGATTTTGGGTTGTTAATAAAACATACGGTTTCTGATTGTAAAATGGATGTGGATAAAAATAAATTACATGACTCACTTTATCAATCAATAAGTGACAACTCAGTTCTTCAGAGTTTTGAATTGGAAAATGTGAACAAAGGAGGATCAGAGCAGTGTGATGATACTCTTCTATTTCAACAAGACACTCATAGTCATGGAAATATACTTTATGAAGAGTTTGAAGCCTCATATGAGACTCTGAAGTCTCGTATAGATTGGGAAGGTCTCTTTGGAAGCAGTAATGGAGAGAAGGAAGTTTTGAAAAGCACCACTGGAAGGGAAAATAGTAATCAGCATTACTCTCAGGAAAGTAGTTGTTTTTATTCTTCTATACAAAAAAACAAAGCAGAGTTCTTCAAACCAATTTTACTTCCAGATTTACAAGTTAGAATTACTAATGATACAGTTACGCCAGGATTCAGTTCCTCTGTTGAACCCCTTGCATTGAAAGATAATTTTTGCAAATATATAACTGAAGCCACAAAACCAGAAATAAATGAGGAGGAGGGGAAAGTTCTAGGATTTGAAATTTATTCTCAGTGTTCTGGTGAAAATTCACATTATCCATGTGAAGATGAATTGGATAATATAAGGCAAGAATCAGGACTAATGAGTAAATCTGAAATCTCACTCTCTTCTGAAGAACAAAACAGTGATCCTCTGCTGACTGAACCTTCTAATATCACAACAATAATCAAAATTGATTATAATGATACTAAAAGTAGAAAGGGCTCAAAATCAAGAACTACCAAAAGAAAGCTACGTACACCTTTTACGGACCAGAATATACCACATAGTGATTTAAGGCATGAAGTTTGTGAGAAGAGGAGGAGGCTAACCAGTTACAACTCACTGGAATGTTTTCCTTCATTATCCAAAGGACAAATTAAAACCTTTTCACAGTCAGAAAAAAACATTAGGAGTGCCCTGAGTATTCTAAATAGTGAAGCATCTTTATGCAAAAGCAAATGTCTTTCCAGAAAACTTGATAGAGCTGTTCTTCACTTCAAAAAAGCTCATAAAAGAGTTCCCATGTCTTTGCAGCTTATAGCTAAAGTGGATGGAAAAAGTAAAGGCCCATTACCAAAATCATATGCAATAATATGCAATAATTTCTGGGAAATTTGTGACCATCCAGGTTATAGTTATGTTTCTGAAAGAAGATATTATTCCCGTAACCATTTTTTGTCAAGAAGAAAATATGACATACCAGGAGAGAAAAGACCTTTGGCATTTGAAGTTGATAAATCATTAAGTCACGTATCCAAGTACAAAAGTAGGTGTCTGTTTTCCCCAGAACACCCAGATGAAAAACTAACTAAAAAAGAAAACCAAGTTGACGTAAAGTCTAATATTAGTAAATATGAAAAGCTCGAGAAACATTCAGTGCATAATAATAATGATGCAATAAAAGCAAGTGCTGAGGTGAAAACTGACATAGTTATTTCAGTGATAAAATCAAATGTGAAGCACTTTTTAAATGTTGATATCTACAAACCAGATAACCTTATTTTATCTGGTTGTAAAAGAAACCTGGAAGGAAGTTTTTCTGTAGAAAAATGGACAGCTTCTAGTGAGAGCTCCAAACCAGGCACTATTACAGGAAACGTTCATATGGATCCATTAAATCTTACTGCAATAACAAGCGAGACATGTAACAGTATTCCTCAATTGTTATCAGTTGCTCCAATGACAGATAGTGAGGGAGAATCTTCAAAATCTTATTTGGATGAACAGGGAAGTTTTGCTATAGATTCTTTTGCAATATCCAACAATGTACCACACTGTCAGCAAAGATGTGGAAAGGACCTTAAAAAGACAGAACAGTGCTTTCCAAGTAGTTGCTTTTATATAGACGGGAATGAAATAAATGTTACTGAGAATTCTGAGTTGGATCTCATACCAGTAACTCAAGAGAGTAAAAGTTATGGGGAAAATATAATGAAGAGATTGTTCTCCAGTGATAGTTCTCTGCTCTTAAAAGGTAATGCAAGGAGTTCTTCAAAAAATTCTGCAGAGAAAGGCATTCACGACAGAAAAATGTGGAAAGTTAAACAAGCAGAAAAAGCAAAAGATTCAATTCACAAAAAGAATATGACCAAAGGATCAACTGTTAAAACTGAGTACAGAAATCAGAAGAGTAAGATTTTAGAAGAATCTTCCTACTTAAGTGAGAAAATAATTAAAAATAACTTTAATGAGTCTAATCTAAGCATTAAAAATACAACTGAGGCAATCTCTTTGAATAACACAGTTTCTAAGCTTAGTAAAGGAGAGAAAAAGGGAGGAGTTAAAGTTAGTAATGACTCTCAGTCTGACTCTTTCTTGCACTCAGAAATAGCCTGTAATTCCAAACCAGACGTTATCAGAATGAATCATATGCCTACTATACATGCTTGCTCTGAAACCTCCAAAATCACTACTACTCAGAAGAAGCCTACATTGTACATGAATGAATTAAAAGAAAAACATTCTATTAATCATTCAGGTCTTTTAGCTAGGCTGGCTCACATTTTGAGGAGGGCAGATGAAACATCATCTTTGCAGAGTCTACAGGAAGAAACCAAGGTTTGTCAAAACATTCTCCCTTTATTTGTTGAAGCTTTTGAAAGAAAGCAAGAATGTTCACTTGAACAAGTCTTGATTTCAAGAGAACTATTGGTAGAACAAAACCTGTGGAATAATTACAAACACAAATTAAAACCATGTGCTATTGATTCCTTGGTAGAGCTCCAAATGATGATGGAAACTATTCAGTTCATTGAAAACAAAAAAAGGCTCTTAGAAGGTGAACTGACATTCCGAAGCTTACTTTGGTATGATGATACTTTGTACAGTGAGCTGCTTGGCAGGCCACGTGGATTTCAACAACAATCCAACTTCTATCCTGCTTTTCAAGGAAGGTTAAAATATAATGCCTTCTGTGAGTTACAGAACTATCATGATCAATTGATTGAATTGTTTGAAGAAACCAAAAGGGAAAACAATTCATACTATGCAGTCTTAAAATACAAACGACAGATTAATGAGTGTGAGGCAATATTGAAGCATTGTTCTGATTGCTTTGACTTTTCTCTTTCTGTTCCATTTACCTGTGGAGTTAACTTTGGAGATAGTTTAGGAGACCTAGAAACCTTAAGAAAAAGCACCTTAAAGCTGATCAGTGTGTATGGGGACTCCCCTAAAGTTGATTCCTATCCAGGAAAACAAGACCATCTGTGGATTATCATTGAAATGATCTCCTCAAAAGTGAACTTTATCAAGAGCAGTGAGGCAGTAGGTATTAATATATCCCTTTATGGTCTGGAACATATCTTTTTTGATGCTGCAAAAAGTCTTGTTTGGAAAGAGAAGAGACAATCTTTCAGCAAAAAATACTCGGGACAGAAGAACAAAGAAACACTACTCAAAATGAATCAATATTCTTTTTCTAAGTTGCAGAAAATATATGAAACATTGTCTAAATATTTAAGTAGTGAAAAGATTTCCAGTATTGGACTTGAGGAGAATGCTATGATTGTTTCCAAAGAGTCAGTTGATGTAATAGACAGAGCAACAGTTTGCATAGAAGACTGTAGATTTAACAGTACTTTGCTTTCACACCCAGATATCTGTTGTATTAGTGAAATTTTGGATCAAGCTGAATTTGCAGACTTCAAGAAATTACAAAAACTCACTTTGAGATGTAATGATCACTTAGAAATTTTAAAAAAATACTTTCACATTCTGCAAGAAGATAACAGAGATATTTTCATCACAGAAGAAAATGTTTTGGACATGGTGAAAAACCATAACCATGAAGCTATAATTTTAAAACCTGCAGCCATTGAAACCTATATTGAAATCTCCATGCTCTCAGAAACAGTTCACTTTCTTAAAAACTCAATGGCAAAGAAACTAGACAGACAGAGGTTTCGAGGTATGCTTTGGTTTGATTTGTCACTTCTTCCTGAGCTGGTTCAGTGCCAAGAAAAAATGGCTTCTTTTTCATACCTTAGAAACAACCCAACAGAATCCCTTTGGAAAGTGATAGAGACTGCTATATCTGAAGTTAAGGACGATCTGGATATTACCTACAAATATAATGAAGCTGTTAATTGCTCATATGCTCTTCATTTATTCTCAAGAGAACTTGAAGAACTTTCAGAAATAAAAAACCTTCTAAAGAAGTCCAAGTATTTCATTTCCACATATATTGACTTTGTGCCATATATAGCATCCGTAAATTATGGAAGCACTGTGGTAGAGTTAGAATACAACTACAATCAGTTTTCGACACTGCTCAAAAATATATTGGCTGCCCCTCGGAGAGATTTAGGGAAAGTTGCTCATATTATGAGAGTCATGAAAACTATTGAACATATGAAGATAATATGTGCTGAAAATGCTGAATTAACCATTTCCTTTGTCCTGTGCCAAATGCTGCATAACGAAAAGAAGACTTTCCAACTGAAGAGAAAAGAAAAAATGAATGTTCATGCAAAACCCAGGAAGAGTATCAAATCCAGTATTTGTATGAAAGTAGCCTCAGTTTCAGAGTGCATAATGAAAAATGTTTCAAATTCTTCTAAAAAACGGCCTGTCACTATAGAGGAATGTGGAGACTCTCAGGAACAAGAGAAAAACACAACTGTTCCCAGTTGTAAAAAACAAAAGGTAATGACTGCTTTAAAATGAAACCCTTTCATATGTAGTAGTCTCTTTGAGAACAAGTCTAGTCTTTAAGCAAATAAGTTTGCAGAACTATAAAAATTAAGAATGCTTTGCAAGATGAATTTACTAACTAAAGTATTAGATTTGACAGTTTATATTATCTATAAAATATAAAGGATTCTATATATGAGAAATACCTTTCTTACAAATGTCTTTTAAACTTCCAAGTTAAATAAATTAGAGAACATTTCTTGGAAGGATGTAACTTTTAATGACTCCTTAAGGGAAAGTTTAAATTATGATTGTGATTTAAGTGAGTGAGTGACCAAGTATTTATTGAGTAGTGTCTATATAACAAGGCTATACTTAATGTGAATATTAAAAACTGGCTAATGGAGCCTGTGTTCTTGACCGTTATCATCCACTTGAAGAAATAGGACAGATACACTTTTTATTAGTTTCAGGTGTATAAAACAACATAATGATTAGGCATTTACATACCTCACAAAGTGATAACCCCAACACATTACTACCCTCTGACACCTTATGTAGCTATACAGAATACTAATTCAAAAAATATATATGCACCCCTATGTTTACTGCAGCACTATTCACAATAGCCATGATATGGAAGCAATAGGACAAATCTTTTTAATAGATTATGAAGGCGTTAGAAGTCCTACATAAACATATTTTATTTAACAAATTTTATAAAACATTTGTTGTATACTTGGCACTGTTCTAATGACTATACAAATACTCTCTTATTATTCTCAAAATCCTTATGATGTAGGCACTACTATTATTTAAAGGTCTGTAAACTGAGATGTGGAAAGGTTAAATGACTTTCCCAAGGTCACAAAGTTGGAGAGCCCAAGTGTAAAACCAGGCAATTTAACTCCAGAGCCCATAATAACAATTCCCCTTACTTTGCTCTCATAGAGGCTTCTCTTAAAATTCTTCAAGAATTTCTCAGTTCAAAAGTAAAGAAAAACGTTTATGCAAAATAGGATTCTTTCTCAGCTTACTCTAATTGTATTCATTAGTTAAACTAATTCTAGAAACTAGGAGACTAATCATAATTTATTGTACTATGTTTATAGGAAAATACTTAATAAACAATTAGCTTATAAACATACTTCCAAACACAAGAAGAATACAAGTTGTGTACTCCACATCAAGTAAAATGAAGGTGACACTAAAAAGGTGTTACAAGTATTGAGAAGGAAAGCAAAAAAAAAAAAAAAAGGAGAGAAGGTTTAGTTGTTGATTTCATGGAAGAACACAAACCAAAGCATTGCCTTAAAGGAAAAAACATTACCAGATGACTGTAAAAATGAAGAGGGTATCTAAGTTATTGAAAATAATATAAGCAATGCTTATTGACCCTTTTTGAGAAATGACTTCGAAACAAAAGTTTAGTGGACAAGAGTAAGCTAAGGATGGAGAAGAATATTGTTTCAGAATATAAAATATCTTAAATATAGCCCTAAGGAGTTTGAACTTTGTTTTGTATGTATTGAAGGATAGTGTCCTGTGAAATGCTTTTTCAGTTATTTAAAAGTAGAGATTCTGAGTCCAGTTAGTAGTGAAAAAAAAAAGTGCTATTTTACAGAATAAGAAAGTAAAATCTATATTTGACAGATATTATTTACAATGGGGCCTAGGACTAGTTTACTAAAAAGTGTAAAAGAGGGAGCAGTGTTATAAAATGTGGAAATAAAAAGAATTTTGCAAATTTCTTTTAAAAACATCTGCAAACATTTATGAAATATGGGAAGTCTTAACAGTCACTGCTTTTTGAAGGGGAGGATTATTAATGTAGTTTTAGATTATGACACAACAAGCAATTGCAAATAACTGATAATTAAAATAATAAATACATTGTATTTTGAACAGTCACCAATGTAGGTTTACTTTGTATCTTTTAAACATAGGTTAACATGGAAGATGTCACAAAAATCAGCAGAGAAAAGGCAACATTCAAGCATCCAAGGTGGGAGTTGCCATCAGCCCATTCTGGAGAAAAACTGAACAAAATTGAGTATATATTAAGGAACAAGATAAAAACATTTATTTATGTACCTCTGTTGAATTGTACATGTAACTCAGGGGACAAGAAAAAGCTTAGGAGGAAGAAGTCTGTTGTCTTAGATTATGCAGTGTTTTAAGTAAGGCCTAAGAAGTTTGAACTTTATTCTGTAATTATTGAAGAGTAGTGTGTGGTGAAATATTTTTTTTCAGCGATGTAAAGGGTAAGGAGATTCTTAGCTAGAAGTAGTAAGTCAACCAGGGACTAGAAAAGCGTGATGTTTTACATAATAAAAGTAAAATTCATATTTGACAGACTTTACTTAAAGAATTGATGGGGCTTGGTAACTGGTTTACTAAAAAGGGCATAAAAAATAAGATAAGTAATTAAATTTAGTTTTTTAAACTTGTGGACTTTATAGACCAATCACATTTTAATATTGGTTAAAAAGATAGAAATTACTAAGTTTTTCTACATAGTCATAGAAAAACATACTTAAAGTAGACTCTCAGTTAACCAGTACCCATGGGAATTGGTAGGAGCCAGATAAATGTTAAGTAGACTCAAAAATAATGTGTTTTTTGCCAGTTGCTTGAGATTTTGCCAGTTGCTTGAGCTCCAGGTTACAGAGAGTCTGCCGTTTTATAAATATACCAGGGTTTTCGTAAAACCATGTTTTAACACCATGCTATAGGAATAATAATATTTTAAAATAAAGGTTAGATCTCTAAACTGAATTTATTTTTACGAAAAACACACTGAGTTACAGTCGACTGTCAGTTAACCAGCACCCAAGGGGATTGGTAGATGCTGGATAAATGCACCCAGCACACTCAAGCAATCAGCAAAATTCTCATGCAACTGGCAAAAGTCTCAAGCAACCAGCAAAAATCAAAGATTTTTTTTGTGCCAGTTGCTTGAGGGTGTTGGTTGCTTGAGTTCCGGTTAACTGAGAGTCTACTATATTTATATTTTTCTCATTTTGACATGAAGTAGCACCACTACACTTGTTGACCATCTCTTGTTTCATTCAACCTTTATTCCATCTTTTCTTCCATTTTATGAAGGAGAATGAGTAATATATGAGGGCTGTCTGGAAAGTATCCATCCCTGTAACTGTTATCATTATATTGACTGTGGGTATGTATTTTCTGGACAACTCTCATAGAATAAAAAAGAAAAGCATCCTCATTTCTATCTTACCTGGTTTTGCTTCTTTAACTGCAGCATTTTACTTAACTACATTTCTAGAGTCCTTTTCCTTGCACATTATGACTCTGAATAGTCATGTAGATGAATATAGGGTATTAGAAGAATAACATAAACCATCCCGTAAATCATCTTAGTTTTGGTAACTTAAGTATAGGTGGTATTTGCTACTTGAAGAGTCAAACTTTGTTTCACTTAGCAGGAAAATGAATTATAAAGTTAATATAAGATGCTATCTTTGTGGAAGAATGCCCTGTAAGAGAATACATAAAAGGACAGACCATACAGGCAACTGTCAATCTATAAGGTTGAGATGTCACTGAAATATCATTGGAAATGTAATATGTCAAAATTCTACTTTCTGTAAACTCTGTCCAAGTATTATGTGGGTTTGGATGGTGATGTAGGATGTCATTAAAGTGCCTTTTAAGGAAGCTGGATTAAGTAAAATAAGGGGCTTTTAAGTTTCATAAGTGGAATATACAAATATGAGGCCAAAAATTAATTTTTCCTGACTGGAGGATGGTTACTTGTTTTCTTTTTAACATGTTATTTTCCATTTGTAATTAAAAGAATTTGATGAGACACCAAAGGATATAATTACCTTAGGGACCTGTATTAACTGTTTGGCTCTAAAAATCCCCTTAATGGACGCTTCCTTCAGCTTACTTGAGGCTTGTCTAAATTTAGATAAGATTGCAAGGATATTAAGTGGCAAGGAATTTTGGAGGTCTGCTTTTCCTATCCTTGACCTTAAACAGATAAAATATCTTAGCAGTTTGTGACAACAGAAGATGATCTTTTTTAAATGGAAGCGGGGGCGGGGCATGGGGGGGTGGGAGGCACATCTGGTAGTTCCCACAAGTTATATATACAGCCATTTACAAGTAAAGAAGGTTGCCTTTGGGTTAGAGATCTGTGAATTAGGAACAACACTAAAAAATTTGAATAATGATTGTTTGCTACATCTATAAGACTTTATCAGAAAATGCCCAAGACATAAAATAATCTTTTACAATATTGGCAGCACTGTGTATTTTCATAATATATATTTGAAATGTGGAGTATACTTGTATACTACCAATAGAAAGAGAAAATCTAAATCTTAACTCTTCTGAATAAAAATTTCAAGTAATATATTTAATGTTAAAATTTTGTAATTGCATGTTTAAAATTGTTTGTACGTATGTGTTACTCTTTAAATAGGACCACAAGGTCTCATCCCAGACGTGAAAATGAAATAGGACCAAGTTTATCTGACAGTCTGAAAAGAAACCATGTATCTCAAAAGAATGTTGAAATGCAAAGACCACTACCTGGCTCAACTTTACCTTTAAAGAACCTAAAAGACACTTGCGTGTTGGTATCAGAGGGAAAAATAGATTCAACTAGTATTTCATCTGATATTTCAGAAGATTTCACTGGACAACAGGGACACTTAAATAGCATGAAGAAAAGAGATATAAATGTTAGTGCTATTGAAACAAAAAGTATTAATACAGATAGTTCATCTTCTGCAATTTGTGACCAAAAAAATGTAGATGGCACATTTTCAAAAGACAATGAAACATCTTCACAGAGATTTCTTCAGCATTCCCCACATCCTACAGAGAAATCTTTTTCTTCAGACATAAAACTAGGAGCTGAGGCTCCTCTTCCTCGTGCATCAGTGCCCTCAAAGCCTCTTTTCCATTTTGTGAGGGATATCCATGCCAACTTAGAAAAGAATGATACTATCTATGAATGTCAAGATAATGAAATACTAAATTCATCTATTAAAAATTCTACATGTACCAATTCTCCAGAACCCATATTTATTCAGGACAAGGTATCTGTTCTGCACATAAGTGAAACACAACCTGCAAAAACTGAGTCCAAAGAAAAATATATGAAAGATACATTGAATCTCAGTACTGTACCTATTGAAGCATCTAAGAACATAACCCTCAATGTGGGTCAAACAGCAGAATACTCCTTTTATGAACAACAGAATAATGAAAATTCAAAAGTCTTAACTCAGAATGCAGCCACATATTGGCATGAATGTCCACAGCCTGAACATACCACAGTATATAATTCTGAGCACTCATTTGGAACTTCATATCCTTACTATGCTTGGTGTGTTTATCATTATAGCAGCAGCAATGGCAATTCCATTACACAGACATACCAAGGGATAACATCGTATGAAGTACAGACACCTCCTTCTCAGATGTTGACTGCAATTCCAAGTACTGTCCAAAACACACATTCTAATCTCACATACTCTCAGTGTTGTACTTACTTTGCTGGGGAGCCACAAGCACATAGCTTCGTGCCAGCAAATGGGTATTTTCCATCCCAAATGCCTGTTTCTTACAATGTTCAGCAGCCATCTTTTTCACAGTATGCTTCCTATCAGCCATTACCACAAGCTGCATATCCTTACCCTCCTGATTCAGGTGTGGTTCCAGACGTTCCTTGGACTTATGGTGAGTTTCACAAGTTTCAATGCTTGTTTCATTGAGTTTTTGCTTTTGTCTTTGTGTAGTTATGTAAATGGAGTTTATAAGTGATAATACATACCAGTCATTTTTCTGAGCATATTTGTAAAACAAATATCAGGCAATGCTGAATTATGTTGTCAGGTGCAAATCTAGTTGTCAAAGGTAAAAGGAAAAAAAAAATGTTAATATCACTAACAATGTCCTTCAACAAAACCCAACTTTAGGGAGCAATTAAGAAAATTATATACCTGAGGGTAAGAGGAGAGGTGGGTAGGAGAGATGGGGTGGGGGGGAGTAGGGATGGGGAATCAAACATACAGTAATGGAAAGTGAGCTGATTTGGGTGGTGAGCACATAATGCAGTGTATAGACAATGTAATGTAGAATTGTACACCTGGAAACATTGTTATTGATATCAATTAATGTCATCCCAATGAATTTAACAAAAAATTAATTAAGCCATCCACCTTAAAATTTAAAAAAAATTATAGTTAATTCATATCATGAAATATAAAAGTTTCTAATGACAGTTTTTAGAACTGTGTCATATAAATTTACCTTTATGTAAGCAAAGAAATGCATCGAAATAATGAAATGAAGTACAACATTTTAACTTGTCTGACTTTAGGTGATAAAATTTGGGATGTGTTGAAAGTGATATTATTTTGATAGAGGAAAAAAGTAGTGAAAAACCAAAATGGAAAAGAAACTTCAGATAAAGCAACATTTCTCTTTCTGTCTGTATTCTAATTTATTATTTAGGCAGGAGTGAAAATGGAGTTGAGATGTATTGATAGAACAACTTGAAAATGTTTACCTTAAACATAATTCTGCTTGTAAAAATCATAATTAGAATATAGATTTTAAAAATAAATTGAAATTATATTTACCAGAGTTAAAGCAAATTATTTTTGTTGTTATTTTTTAAATTTATTGGGGTGACATTGGTTGGCAAAAATCACATAGGTTCCAGGTGTACAATTCTACATTATATTGTCTGTGCATTGCAATATGTGCTCACCACCTAGAGTCAGCTCCCTTTTCATCACCATATATTTGATGCCCCCTTTCTACTTCCCCACCCAGCAAATTTTTAAGCCAATTAATCTGCAAAAACTACAGTTACCAACTAACACCGAAATGTTCAACCATAAAAGGTAAAATATACTGTAAATAAAGTTAATCTCTTAATGTCTTACACAGAAAAATGTAAGACAGTTTCTATTAAATTCAAAAGTTGTTTTCTCAATTCCAAATTATTTTACAAATTAATAAGTAGAAAAAATTAATTGAATTCATTTGTCTATGAGTTGTTAACATAGCTCTAGTTCTAATTAAATCTGATCAGGGCAGCATAGGGAACATAGTCAATAATACCATAATTGTGTGGTGTATGATGGTTATTAGACTTAAATTATGATCACTTTATTAAGATATAAATGCCTAATCACCATATTGTACACCTGAAATTAATACTGTATGTCAAATGTTATTTTAAAATGAATTAAGGAAAAAGATAGAAACCCTGACCTACAGAAGTTTTACAAGCAAGAAAGAAAAATCTGATCACAGGAGCCCCTCTACATTGCAATTGCCAGTGATACCCTATCACCTCTAGGCTAAAATTCAAGTTGTCTTGGAGTGCAGGGCCTTCACCATCTTGTATACAGCTTTATCTCCTACTTCTATCTCTGTATTCAAGCCACACTGAACTTCTTACTGTTCTCCCATGTGACAATTCCTCTCTTACTTCCATAATACTTGTGTGCATTTATCATATGATAAGGCGTGTGAGTATTATGTAGTGTTTTAATTACCTTGTATATCTTTTTCTTCCCTCCCTGCCCCGTCAAATGTGTTTAAACAGGAATGTAAATTTTTCACACAAAACAACCTTAAAAAAAAAATTCTAAAAGGAGGGGAGAAAGATGCAGAAATCAGGGAAGAGACAGTATATGACTGCTTTTTCTTTTGGGTTAATGTGATACATTGCAGCTCCTGCTATGATAACAAACACACCAAACATAGATTGGCAAACCTATGAATTAAAGTAGACACTTTCACTTCTGGAATAGGAAATCTTGAGTGTAATTGTTTCATAAAGGTTCTCATAGTTAGAACTATCTTGTGGTCTTAATAATTAAGCTGTTTGTGATGTTAAAAAAAACAAACTGACATCAAGTCCAGCTTTAGTCTCAAAAATTGTAGTTGTTACCTCCTTGGTTATATTAGTCAAGTGAAAATAAGAGGTAAAGAAAGAATTATCTACTTAAAATATCCAAAAGTAACTCTAAAAAAAATTAGATAGCAATATAAACACATCTTTTAGTTTTCGTGAGGGCAAATAATCTGTGGAGATTACCTGGTAAATTTACGTGAACTACATCCTGAAGATGTGAAAATCTCTGTGAGCCACTTATTACTGTTCTGTTCATATTTAACACCACAAATGAAACTAAAGGAAGGGGCTAAGTGAGCCTTGTGTACCAGACACATAACATCCTTTATTTCATTTAATTTTCATGAGATAACAGAGAGATGTAGGTACTATATTGTTTTACAGATGAGTAAACTTCTCCGTGAATATCAGCCTTAATTAAATCACTTTCTCAGGCTCTAACGCCATGGCTAGTAAAGAGCAGGCATGCAATTTGAGATTTAATCTCTTGGGCTCTAATTTAGGTCTTTCAACTGTACTGTTATGTGCCATTAGTCTACATTATTAACTTATTTCAAATCTTTGTGCTTTCTTTTTTCTAGCTCCACAGCAACAGCAAGAACCCTTTCAGCCAGGACATTGAAAATGGTCTTCTGTCTACTGAAAAGAAAAATAAAGGAGATTTACAAGTTTTTCCAAGTATTTTTTTACTTGTATACATTTTATTTTAACACTTTAAATTTTTAAATGTGGTAGGAATTATAAACCATATGGCCTTTTATAAAAATTTTAAGTGCAACCGTGGATCATATAGTACAATGGGAAATCAATTTCTAACATCTAAAATACAAAGTTCTTTACTTGCACTTATTTTAGTGAACTCTTTACTAGGCTATTTTCAGTATCTACTTAACCATCAGAAACATTAACAATATTTTTGAAATTTAGTTTTTGAAATGTTGCTTTCACAGCTATTCTAGTAATATAAAGATTTTCTTTCAGATTTTTCTAATAAGGATTATAAATGTAACATTTAATATGATAAAAATTCAGCAATAGTAGTAAAATCTTTACCAATGTTGTTTCTGATAGCTTTGATACATTGTTTATGGTAGTGTTGTACCATTTAACTTAAAGTAGGATTTTTTTTTAAACTTGGACGGGTTGTCAGAGCAATAATTTTATAATTCTTGACACTGTAATTTATAATTTTACTATGAGTAATGTGACACATTCCTTTAATTTCAGTATTTTCTAATCTTGTAAAATATATTGTAATAGTTTAGCATATTTTCAGTGTTTGTCCTTGAGTAGAGATTTTTACAAATTTTAATGTTTGAAGCAGTTTTATTTCATTATATGGAAATTAAAACACATTTAATACCTTTTTCAATAAGAGCTTTTTCCACAATATTCTTTATTTTGTATTTGTTTTTCATAATTCAGATGGTTTAAAATTATTTTATAGTTAATAATAGGGAATAAGTGTCCTTAGTTTATGTCATTAGTTTAGTGGTATTTCAGTAATTTAAATAATGCAACACAATACACAAGTTTTCTAATGCTATGGTCACAGATTTTTTTTTTAACCTTTTCAACATTTCACAAATGTGAAACATGCCTTGGTGTAATAATCATTATAGAATAGGGGTGTAGTGTGTAGCTGTTGTCTTCAGCAACCTCTCTGCCTACTAACAACTTATTTCTATTTTCTGTAAGACCCCAGTCAGAAAGATCCTTCACATGTGGGTAGACCTTTTTCAAGTGGGCCCTAAAACGTGACAAGAGATATGCATTGACTAAATCTAAACAGATAGCTAACCTTCAGTGTTTTCTCCAACTTTATAAGTTTGCAAAGCACATTACCTAGCACAGGCCTCCAAATAAAGTGTAATTCAGCCATATTTATTGTAGAGTAATTTTTCAAGTTAGAAAAACACTAATAACACCTAGGATAAGCTTCTTTAGTCAAATTAACCAAATAGCATAGAATTCAGAATACTTAGGGTTCTTTACTAATAAGCAAGATCTTTAAAAGGGAAAGTCAAGTGAAGAACTACAACTGAGAGAAAGAATTTGAAAAATATTATATAATTACAGCAATATCAATATCTAACATATATTTTTTGCCCATATATTTGTTTTATTTGAAAATAATCTGTAAAAATCAGAACTCCTGAGCCAGGTATTAAAGCAGTAATATTATAACTGCCTCAGTCATTTGATTTCTGTTTGGTTATAGAAAGATGTTACAAACTTAAAAATATTTCTTGGGATGCCGGAATAGCTAAGCGGTAGAGCACTTGCTTTGCAATTGTGAGGTCCAGGGTTCAATTCCCAGCCCTGGCCCACCCATGCAAACCCATGTGCAGAGCTACAGTGCAACTGGTAACTGCTGGGATGGCATGCATGGTGGTGAAGGTTCACACTTCCCATGCAGGAGGCCCCCAGTTTGGTTCCTGCCCTGCACAACCACCTGTGTGGAATGAAATACCGGTAATGTCAAAACTACTAGTGTACAATTATGGAGACTGCTCTGGGCTCCCCCCCCCCCCTTTCTCTCTCACCTTTGCTCAAACAATAAAATAAATCTTTAATTTTAAAAAGTGTTTCTTTTAGGTAAACCAACAGTTAAATATTCTAATGAATGATGCTTCTTTAAACAACTTTCAGGTTCTGTTCATACTGTCTTTGTGATGTTTTTACTTCATGAGTTTTAGTTTCTTCAAAAAAAGAAAATGAAAAAATCTTATCTAAGTATTCAGTTAAATTTAGAATTCTGTATTTTGAAACAACATTAAAAAAAGAGTGTTTTCCTCCTCAAATATGTGTTTTGGTTCTAAAAATAAAACCAATTAAAATGTGAGCAAACATTATAAATAAATTTTCAAAAAGCCCTGCTTACTTATAAGTAAGTATTGTTTTGTAACTTAAAGAATAATTATTTGAATAAAGTGAATTCATTCTAGTATTAGGGTTATTTTTCTTTTGTGTTTCTTGAATAATGAGCAATTATGTGAATGGTCCTTGGTTTATACTTGTCCATTACATGAAAAATAACCTACAGAGAACTGACTTAATTAGTGACCAAACTGCTGGAGCACTTTTTGCCTTTATCTCCTTCCTTCCTTCCCCCTCACTCTTACAGACTTCATTACTGCCCACAGTTTCATAGGACAAGCCAAAGCCCCTACCCTCATGCAGCTCTCACTCCAGTCAAGAGAGACAAGTGATAAACCTATTAATTCATTTTACATCATGAGAAGTGATACATAAAAAACAAAACTGGGGAAGCCGGGATGGCTCAGTGGGTTAGGCGCTCACTTTGCAGCCCCAGGGACTGAGGATCAAATCCCGGCCCCAGCCCGTGTGGACCCATATGTTGAACTGGGGAGTGCCCCCAGTTTGGTTCTCACCGGGGCAAGACCCTGGCCCGATTCCTGCCCTGTGCAGCCCCGCGCCCACCTGTGGAATGAAACTATTTGGAAAAGCCGATGATGTGCAACTATGGAGACTGTTCTGGGCCCTCCCCCTTCTCTCTGTCTCTGACTCTGTATCTCTCTCCCTCTCTCTCAAAAACAAATAAGTTTAAAAAAACAAAAAACAAAAAAAAAACAAACTAATGGAATAGAGAATGATTGGAGTACATAAGCCAAACTATTCCGGGACAGCCTCTTTGGGGAGATAACTTTCATGTTCTTTTATTTTAATTATATCATTTTGCCTTCCATTAACATGCGTAATGTAAAAGTGCCTCTTAAACTTGAATTTTGAATTTAGCCAAATATAAGGCTATGCCCCAATTTTCCCAATGACAGGATTCACCAAATAAAAGTTTTACCATAAACTTAAATATAAAAGCTTCTGCAGATACAGGTGAACTATTTAGATGTCAATTGTATCTTACATTAAACTATTTTTTTATTTTAACTCATTTTGTAGAGCAGTTTCAGTGTCCTCTTACGCATCTTTGACATCAGTGTCTTTGTCATTAGAGTCTTTTTGAGCCTTATGACAGAGTTTTCCCAAGCATAGTGTCCTCATTTATAAGTTGTTTGAGATAATCATATATACTTTTTAAACCTGTCTACACATCCAAAATTACATTTGATTGAGGTCATTTAAGACTAATTTCTTCCCCACAGAGATTCCTTAAAATAATGACTAAAGTCTTCAAAATAGAGTAAAGCTCCATACTGTTTTCAGTGGAGGTAATTTTAGTGGGGAAAAGAACTTAACATTGAGGTAGGTACATGTAGTATTTTAAAATTATTCAGTCTTTTTCATGGGCAGAGTTTTTAATTCATACAATATTAATATTTCTTGAGTACCATGATAAACCCCAGTTATCCATGTATTTTGAAAATAGAATTGTGGAGAAATAAAATAATTCTTCTAAAACAAACATTTTTTAAATTCTAATAAATACAATTCTAAGAGCAATGACTGAATATTTCTAGTTAGCAGTTGCTAATGAAAAGAAACTGAGAATGCAAGGGGTTGTTGATTAATAATGAAGTGTGGAAATAAGATTTAAAAGAATTTGTTAGAGATTAAGACAGGGAAATTTTGTAAGGATATAAATACTTATTTCTTCGATTTTGAGCTCTGCTGAATCTTAACAACCATTGAAGAATTCCTCTGGTGTTTGTAAAAAGTCTTCTTTGAAATATCTTGTGGAGCCCTTGATCTCAAACTATACTGCATTTTAATTTGCTGTCCCAGGAAACTTTAAGGATTTGTAACTCCTTTCAATTTAAAGTCTGTCTTTTTTTTAATTAGGTAAAATTAATTAAGGTCTAAGACACAGTCATTTCTTTTTTTTAAATGTAAGGATCTATGTTTTGAGAAAATTGGTCTAGTCAATTGACCATGTGTGGTCAATTAAAGATTGTATTTACATTCATTCAGCAATTATTGAACATATGACTTGTGCTGAAAGTATGCTATTCAAATGTTTCTGTGCATCAACTAATCTTGATATCATCCCTATAAAGGGAAGTTTCCTTTGCTTATAAGTGCACTCATTCAGAAGGCCCCTCGAGACACTTTTGCACCTCAAGTCATCTCTGTAAGTAAACATTGGTTATTAGTTTCCAGTATTGTTGGTTCAAAAAGAAATAAAATGTGTCTTAAATCTCTCAGCTTTGACATATTACTTGCTTTTCTTTTAATTCTAAACATTAATTTATGCACCTGATACATAATCCCTTCTTTTAAAATTTGAATGTGGGATGCTGGGATAGCTCAACAGTTGAGCATTTGCTTCAAAATCAAGAGTCCTTGGGTTCAATTCCCAGCCCTGGCCCATGCAAACCCATATGCTGAACTGTGGTGAAACTGGTAACCACTGGGATAGCACAGCAGTGAAGGTTATTACCCAGGCCGGAGACCCCTGTTTCAGTTCCGGCCCTGCACGGCCCCACATCCACCTGTGTGGAATGAAACCATGTCACAACTAATGAGGTACAACTATGGAGACTGCTCTGGGCTCTTCTCTCTCTTTTTTTCTCTCTTTCTCTCTGTGTATGTGTGTGTGTCTTTCAAACAATAAAATTAAAATCTTTTTTTTTTTTTTTAATAACTCTGGGGGAAGCTGGGATGGCTTAATGGGTAAAGCACTCACTTTGCAGCCCCGGGGACCAAGGATCGAATCCCGGCCCCGGCCCGTGCAGACCCATGTGCTGAATTGGGGAGTGCCCCTAGTTTGGCTCTCACCGGGGTAAGACCCCGGCCCAGTTCCTGGCCTGTGCAGCCCCACACCCACCTGTGGAATGAAACTATGTGGAAAAACCAATGATATGCAACTATGGAGACTGTTTTGGGCCCTCCCTTTTCTCTCTGTCTCTGTCTCTATATCTCTCTCTCTCTCTGTCAAAAACAATAAAAATAAATCTTTAAAATAAATAACTAAATAAATAACTCTAAAATACCATTTCTCTTTGGCACAGTTTTAAAATCTGACCATGTAACCTGTTGGAGAAGTTATGGGGAAACAGACATCCCTCTACATTGCTTGGGAATGCTATATTTTACAATGTCTATAGAACAGAAAATGTCAATATCTATTGAAATTGCATATGCTTTTACTCTCTGACCCAGTAACCTTACTCCCAGGAATTTATCCTGATGATAAATACTCAAAAATATAAAAATACAAATAAGACTTTTAATTGCAAAATCTTGAAATTACTTAAGGGCCCAAACATTTAGCTATAATTAAGTAAACTATATTATATACTCAAGTGGAGGACTATGCAGTTGTAAACAGAGTGAGGACAACCCATATGAACCAATGATTGTTTTCTGTGAAATACTTAACTGAAAAAATAAAAAACATGCAAAATTGTACATATGTTACCTTTTGCATGAAAAAGAAGGGGAAATATATATGCATATTTTTGCATAAAAGAACTCAGGAAAAAAGAAAACAATGGCATTGTAATAGCTATGTACAGTGTCAAGTGGGTAATAGACTTGTTGGGGTTATCACTTTGTGAGGTATGTGGATGTCTACGCATTATGTTGTTTTGTATACTTACAAAGAGTAGAGGAGAACAGGGTAAAAGGGATAAGGGAAAGAATGACATTCCTGAATTCACCTTTTTGGATAAATTTTACATTGGAAGTTTGGACAATGGCCTACATATTAAGAAGATAGGGATGAGAGAAACTATATGCAAGCAGAAGCAAATTTATTAAATGAATACTATCACCACACGTTGAAATGAAGGGTGGGGAGAGACCAAATTAAAGTAACTTGAACACACCATGAAGTATGACTATTAACCCTCATTCTAAGGGGATTTAATTGAATCTACGATGTAATTAACTGTAAGATGAGACTCAATTCCAGAAATGTTAAGCTGTGAAGGGAAAAAAAAGTCATCTTAAAATCAATACACTATGATACAATATGGGAAAATGCAAATTAAATTAATCCAGATAACTCAAGGTACTCCAGATTAGAGTAAGCACCAAATGCTTCTTTAGGGTGTCAAAGTAAGGGCTCTTCTGAAGTTTATGATAATCCATAAAGGTATATTTATATTAGGGGAATGACAATTGTTTAATTGGCACAGTTTGGGATTATGAAAAAGTTCTGGAGATCATGATGATGAGAGCTGCTCAACGTTGTCAGTGTTCCTGATGCCATTAAATTGTATGCTTAAAAGTTAAAATGGTAAAATTTATGTTATACCACAAGGAAAAAATTTTTAAAGGCATTGCAAAATTATAGTAGAAAGTCTGCAGTAAATTATATATTTTATTTATATGTGTATATAAGGTACATAAAATA